>CM037855.1:149840934-149868164 GCA_021234595.1 Delia radicum
TTCAAGCCTAGGAATAAAAAAGATCCATGGATGAATGAAAGGGAAATTATTGATACTAGATATCTTAGAGATTGTGCTTACGCAACTTTTTCAGGATGATAAGAATGATCAGAATCGCAAAGTTTTTTGTAAATTAAGAAACAATTAAAGTCTCTAATTCGAAAGTTTCGAAGACAATATCATACGAAAATGTTGATAATGCTGGAAATAGGAAATGTGGAGGATACTAAATGGCTCAGGGTCATCTGTTACAGATGATTTACGTCTTTCGAACTTAGACGTTAATACTTTGAACAACTCATTTATTTTTGATAACGGTAATTTGCGCAATAGTACGTTCGATTTTGAATCTTTTAACGGGGATATTGAAGGGTTTTCTTTTATGAACATAAGCGGTGAGGATTTGTGGAATGCCTTGTTGAAAGTTAAGTCAAACGCTATGGGGATTGACGGATTCCCATTTAAATTTATAAAACTGGTTTTTCCATATATCTTGAAACCACTTTTACATTTGTTTAATATGATAATAACCACCTCTTCATATCCTGATAAATGGAAGCTTGCCCGCGTAGTTAATATACCGAAGAAGGGTTCTGAAACTGATTTTCGACCTATTAGTATTCTTCCTGCTCTTTCTAAGATAATGGAGCACATTTTAAAACTCCAAATCTTAGATTATGTTGCGGAAAATAATCTTATCAGGAACGTACAATATGCATATAGGGAAAAATTACAACACTTCGTCTATGCTTTTGGGTATTACCGAGACTGTTGGAAAACATTTAAATGAAAATAGGGATTGCATATTGGTATCTCTGGATCTTGCAAAGGCTTTTGACCGCCTTAATCATAACATTCTTATTGATAAACTGAAACAGCAATTTGTCTTTTCAGTTATGGCTTGTAGGTTAATATGCTCTTATTTGCAAGTAAGATCACAATTTGTAAGTGTGCGGGGTATTAATTCTAGTATCGCCCTCTGTCTTTTCTGGTGTCCCGCAAGGGTCCGTTATTGTACCAATTTTGTTTTTGCTGTATTTAAATGATTGTGCTGATTCTTTGGATTTGCACTTGGTAAAACCGTTTATTTTTTCTGATGACATTCAGCTATTATTTGGCAATTGCAGGGATTTCCCTGCTGTTTTGGAGCCGGTTGTGAATTTTACACTGGATAGGACTGCATGATTGGATAATATTAAACGATTTTTCGATAAATGCTACTAAGACAAAGGCAATAATGTTTCGAACGGGTTATCGCAGAATTGCTTACCCTCGGATAGGAATTTGTGGAACCGATATAGAATATGTTGAATCGCTTAAAATGTTTGGGTGTTGTAATTGACCAATATCTAAATTTTAGTGAACAAATTGATGTTGTTTCATCTAGGGTAACTTTTGGACTCAGAAAACTTTACAATTGTGGCTTGTATTTGCCTGTAAGGGTGAAATATATTCTTGCTCACACCTTGTTGATGTCGCATGTTAATTACTGCCTTGAGGTTGATTCTGGTACTTTTGGGTATTATATAGTGCGGCTTGAGCTAATTGTGAAAAGAATTGTGCGGTTTGTATATGGAATTAGATTTCGTGATCACGTATCTAGTGCAGTTATTAACTTTCTCGGTTGCCCCCTAACACAGTATATAGAACTTCGCAATTTATTGTTCTTTTATAAGGTCATTAGATCTGGTGTACCCAATTACTTACGTTCTGAATTTATATTTTCTAGGTCTGAGAGAAACCCTCAGATAGTTGAACCACTTATAAACTATACAATCTTTGAACGATCTTTACTTATTAGAACTGCTAGAAGCTGTAATTTTTTGCCTTTGAATTTACGTACTTTTACATTATCGTATAATGTTTTTAGGAACAAACTTTTGTCACATTTCCCGGGACACTGTATGAATGAGTGTTTTTAAATTGTTTTAGGTCAGGCTTTTCTCCAGTATGGACTTTTTAAATTTTCCTAGTTATCTAGAAAACAGCTGAACCATGTCCAAAAATAAAGTGTACAATTTTATAGCATAGCTATTGCTATCCTGTTCTAAGGATATTTATAAAGTGTACAATTTTATAGCATAGCTATTGCTATCCTGTTCTAAGGATATTTGCGTATTTTTTTTTTATATATATATACTGTTTATTGAATTTAATCTAAGCTACTTGTAAATATATTCTTGAATTTATGTAGCACACTAGCAATACATCTTTGGCCTTAAAGGCTTATTGTATTGCAAATGAATGAAATAAATAAATAAATAAAATTAATTTTACGCCTTAATAAAATTAAGTTTTTAATATTTTCCTTAAAGCAAATAAAATTGCTTACGAATAATGCAATTTAAAAAGATTTTAGTTTATATTAATTTTTCATTAACTCAAAAATAATAAGGCCTTTTCTTTAATTTTGGGTTAATATTCTTAAAAAATGTTTTACTTTTAAATTTAAAAAAATTAAAACCAAAAGTTTTTTTTCAATTTTTTTATAAATTATGATGTGAGCAAAATTATTCAAGTTCAAGATCATTTGTTTTTTGTTAAACAAAAAACCGTGCAATATTTATTTATTATTTAAAAAATTTCTTCATCCGCTAATTTAAAGCAGGCTTCCATGTTTCATTTCGCGTCACCGAAAATCTTCAGAGGACCAATGTAGAAGGGGTAGAAGATTTTACCCAAATTTTGAAGAAAAAAGATCAACGCTTTACCCGTATTATTTTATTTACCCGACGAGAAGTAAAAACAACATTTGAAGAATCGAACTAATTCAACTCAAAAATAAAATATTTTTAATGTGTTTTCAGCTAAAATTTAAGTTACACTTATTCACCACTTAACAATTTTAAGCAAATGTTTTACTTATATGTGTAGGTTTTGTGAGATGGTGTCTTAGACCTCGGAGCATGTTCTCTGCAAATGTCCCAGGCTTTGTGATAGGAGACTTAGGTTTCTAGGTGATCGCTTTATTTCGCCTTCAGACATCGCGAACATTTTGCCTAATAGGATAATTGGCTTTATAGGTAGCTTGAATCTGTAGGTAACTTTAGGCAGCACAAAAGACCTACATTGGTCGCGGTGCATAGTGCCTTCTGATATAATCTAATCTACTTATATATTACTAATGTTTTACTAATTTAGTTTTCTAAAAAAAATGTGCTAAAAAGCACATTAATAGTGTAGACGAAAACCAGATTGAAACATATACGCAGAATGAATTAGAAGTCGCGGCATGTCTCGATGTAGTAGTGACGAGGAAAATTATACTAAAAAGTATAACTCTAGTAAGACATATAAAAAAAACAACCATGGAAGATTTTCGTATCTGTTTTTCATACATAAAACAAAATTGTGGATTAATACAACTTAAATTTTGCATCGTCACCGGCTTGTGAAGTAATTGTCTATTAATTTAATTAAAGACAAAATAAAATATTTATATTTAATAAAGATTAAATGTGTATTTGTAAACTAAATGTTTATATATATTAATAATCTTGTGTGGTCAAATTGCAAACAAATATGCAATAGGTAGACAGGCTAAAGAGAAAGACAAAAACATACATCTTATGTAGATTAATCTTTTTCCTTTTTCTTATTGCAAAAAAGGTTGTATATGTTATATTTTGTTATTTTTTCGTTTCGTTTCTATAATTCTCTGCGACATTTGCGTTCCTTTGAAAGATAGCATCATTTAGACAATAATTGATGTAAGTAGTTCAAAGATAATTTCGTTTATGTTATATATAATTATTTCTATTGTTTTAAGATATCACATTAATTCATATCTTCAATTTGGGAGTATATTTTGTAACGTATTGTAAATTATTTTAAAAAGAATCACAAAAATATGTTTTATGATTTTCAGCAAATAAATTAAATAAAGTACAATTTTTGTACAAATTTTTGAGTTTTTTTCAGTCTACTAATATTCAGCAAAAATTTTATTAATTTTAGCAAGGGTTTTTTAATTTCTAATCTACTAAGTGTTAGCAAAACTTTGGCTGAATCTACTAATTTTGTTGCAAAAAATCAGCTCGCTGATTTTCAGCAGAAGATTTTGCTGACATTAGCAATTTTTTTTGCAAGCACCCTCCTGACTAAAATTTTGCTGACTCAGCAAAATTTTTTGCTGACTTTACTAACTTTTTTATTTGAGTGTAGAACTTATAATGGTATTATTATTTTTTTTATATAAATTTAAGCCTCATTTTCACAATGTCCCCTTAGCTTCTAACTGGGACTTAAACTGACACATTTGTCGTTGTTTCCCATATAAATTTTCATTTAAACTGTTTGTTACATTTTAAATGGACATTCAGTAATCGGGCCTAAGTCGGATTGTTAACTTTACCTTCCCGTTTTATATCGTTACACGATAAATAATATAACAATTCGTTGGTATGTAAAATAACGTTACCCTTTTAATACCGTTGCCGAAATAATTTCATTACAGAAATAACTAAAATACCGTTATCGCTAAAAACTAGAGTTGTCAAAACCGGTTTCCGAATTATTCGAGAAACCGGTCTTGTCTATTTTTCAGGTTTTTTAAACCGGTTTTTCCAAAAGAGCGGTTTTCGAGAAACCGATTTTTTTGTCTCGAGTTATTCGGGATTTTCGAATATTTTGCAATCTATAAATATCAGCGAAATAGGAATTTTTTGCATTAATTTTCATGGGTTATCTTAATTTCAAATGCTAGCAAGTATAAAATCCTTTGAAGACGAATTTGCTTTGTTCCGTTTTGTGTCTTTAACACTTTTGTGCTTTCGTTTTTCCTATTTTGAGCTTAAAAAAATCTTTTCTTCAGACTTTTGAGTTTTTAGTTGCTTTTGCAATTTTTTGGGAATTTGCGACGCAGGAATTCTCGAGAATTCTATCAAGGGAATTCCCGTACCCCAAACCCTAAACACAATCCATAAATAATCAAAACTTAAACCCGTAAAAAAATGTTATTTGATTAATTTTATTAAATAGTACAAAGTATACAAAGTACAAAAAAAATGTGTCCCAATGTGTTCCCATAACACTTACCCCCACCGAAGTTAAACAACATAATTTGGATATGACCTAAAAAACTTGAACGGGTTAGCTCCCGCGCTCTATGTATGAAGCCACCTTTCACCTCTCCTCTATCACCTTTTAAAAGAAAGCAACACATCAATAAAAGAATCTTGTTTATCTTAAAGAAGCAGACCAGAGGTGGGAATCGAAACCACGATTCCCAATCTTAACATATTATCAAGTACAACCTGCAAATGTGTAATTTTTAATATTAAGTAGGTTCTTTACCTTACAAACATTAACTAAACTTAGCATTTGTAGGTTAACTTTGTCTTGATATCAACCGATTTTCACAAAATTTGTACATCCCAATAATATGTGAACCAATAATTTGATATTGACCAACATTTTGGATAGTAAACCAAGAAACTTTTCGCTAAAAGACGTGTTAAATGTCAAAAGATCTCTTTCAATATATAAGCTACAATGATTCTTTTTCTGAATTCAAGATAACCACAGAATCGATTTGTACATTATTACGTTTTGTTGAACCATAAAAATGAGAAAACAATTTAGTACAATCAAAATAGTTCGTAGTTTAAATTAACTGAAAATATAATTTTAATTAAATGATAATCCACTTAAAATCCGGTCTACTTAATTTTCATTTAAATCAAATATTTCTTGTTATTTATTTTTAAATATTGCTTAAATAAAGCAAATCCGTAAGAAAAAATGAATAGTAAGTTAAAAAAAAAATGTTCAAGTTTTAATTTCAGAGCAATAAAAATAAATTTTCGATTTAGTTATTTGAAATTCTTTCAGTTTTTTGTTTGTTCTACAAAATGTAGACACACACACTACATACAGATCTTGTTTGAATGGCTGTAGTATTTGTGTAAATTTTTCCAATTTCTTATTATATTTATTAATTAAAATATATAGTATATAAACTGACTGGAATTTTTGAATATTTTTTTGTGAAGCAGGCAACAAACAAAAATTTAAATTAATAATAACTATAACTGAAACAAATAAACTACAATATTCCGTTTTTGTGGTTGAATTTGTATGAATCTTTAAATAAATGAAACTTACAAAATCGGTAAATGGTAGTAAATTATATACTATGCTATTACCCTAACCGAGCACTAGCTACTATGGCTTTCGGCGCGTTGTAGCGAAAACAGACCAGTGCCTCTGGTGGGAATCGAACCCACGACCCCCGCACTGATAAGCCAGCACGCTACCAACTAGTCTGCCGGGGCGCACAAACGGTAGTAAATTATTTTTAACAAATGTATGGAAAAGTTGAAATAAATATTTATTTAAAAAATATATGCATGTTCCCCTAGTCTTAACTCAATTGAAAACTTTTTTATTAAACTAGAAACAGTAAAATATTGTTTTATAAAATGTTTTTTATAATGCTAAGAATGTCTACTGGGGATCAAGACTAAACTCGCCCAAAGGCAAAGAGTTGCTGAAAGCAGGTAGATATATGAAATGTAATTTCCATTCTGGTAATAGTCCAACATACTGGCCAGCTGATTCCCATAAACTGCCTGACTTAATTGATTTTTATATTTCAAAAGGCATAAATAAGAGTAATATTCTGGTTCAAAATTCTGAAGATTTATCTTCTGACCACTCTCCAGTATTGATGATTCTTAGTGAACAAGTTATTGAAAAACCCCAGCCGCTATACTTAACGAATAGTAAAACAAATTGGGATTTCTTTCGATTTTGCGTAAATGCAACAACAAACCTTAATGTATCCCTTAAAACCCCGTATGAAATTGAAGATGAACTTGACAATCTTATAGAAAATATTCAACCTGCCTCTTGGAAAAGTACACCCATTACAAACACAATTTCTAAAAAACCATGTTCTGAGGAAGTAAACAACCTCATCAAAGAAAAACGAAAAGCCCGAAAAAAGTGGCAGATACATAGAAGTTCTGAAAACAAAACCAAAGTTAATCAGTTAAGTAATAAACTGAAACGACTCTTAATAGATGCTGATAATAAAAGGTTAGCATATAGATTAAGTAACTTAACAGCAACAAAAGAAACTGAGTACTCGTTATGGAAAGCAACTAAGGAGTTTTGTAATTTGAAACCGACAGTTCCACCAATTAAGAAAGATGATGGCTATTGGGCCAAAAGTTCTATTGAAAAGGCAAACCTATTCGCTGATCATCTAGAAGAAACATTTAAACCATTTCCCAGATTGACAATGATGAAAACATAGTTAGACATATCAAAACAGATAGCATAAAAATGTCATCGGTAACACGAAATGAGTTATTAAATGTAATTAAAAACGAAATTAAAAGCTATAAGGCACCAGGCTATGATCTCATAACTGGCAAAATTTTAAAAGAACTACCAGAAAAAGGTATTAAAAAGTTATTGTACATAATAAATGCATCAATCAGATTGAAGTATGTTCCAAGTCAATGGAAGGTAGCTGAGGTATTAATGATTCCTAAACCTGGTAAGCAACCAAACGATAAAAAGTCATATAGGCCAATTTCCCTTTTACCAACAATGTCAAAGGTATTTGAAAAAATTCTTTTGAAAAGGTTAATTCCAGTAATAGAAGAAAGAAATCTTATTCCTGCTCATCAGTTTGGATTTCGATCCAAACACTCAACAGTTGAGCAGGTACATAGAGTGGCTAATATAATAGAAAATGCTTTTAATGAAAAACAGATTTGTTCTGGAATATTCATAGATGTTGCCCAAGCCTTTGATAAGGTTTGGCATGATGGTCTTAGCTTTAAGCTACATAGAGATTTACCTCAACAATACAGCGAGTTATTAGATTCTTATATCTCCGGACGTTATTTTCGTGTTAAACATGAAGACGAGTACTCAAACTTAAAACAAATTGAAGCTGGTGTACCTCAGGGTAGTGTTCTGGGTCCTACTTTGTACGTCCTGTACACAAGAGATATACCGATTCCACCTGAAACCAAAATTGCAACGTTCGCAGATGACACTGCGATATTAGTTACTGGCTCTAATATAAACGAGACAACTAAAAAGCTACAGACAGCCACAAATAGCATTCTCAGTTGGACAAGAAGATGGAGAATAAAAATTAACGAATCAAAGTCAACACATATCAATTTCACTTATAAAAATATTACGAACCCGAAACCCATATACATGAACAATAGTATTGTTCCGTACGCGAATACAGCTAAATACTTAGGCTTTACTTTAGATGTAAAATTGAAGTGGAAGGAGCATATAAAGAAAAAGTAAACGAACTTAAACTTAATTTGAACAAAATGTACTGGCTTTTTAGCGCAAAATCTAAAATAACTTTGAATAATAAACTACTTCTATATCAACAAATTTTAAAACCAAAGTGGAAATATGGTATCCAAATATGGGGATGTTCAGCTAAAACAAATATTAAATTAATTCAAACCTTCCAAAACAAAATCCTGCGAGTGATAACTGATAGTCCATGGTATATTAGAAATAGTGACATTCACAGAGACCTGAATATTGCAACAGTCAATGATGAAATTAATCTTTCTGCGCACAAACATGCTCAACGAATATTACAACATAGAAATGAAGAACTACGTGAAGTTATCACAAATCCTATGCAGCATAGAAGACTTAAAAGAACTTTGCCCACGGATCTGTAACTGGCGTTTGTTTAGTGATTATAACTATTTTTCAAATTCTTAGTAATAACCAATGGGTTATTTTCTATAAAATTGTGATTTTTTATTGAAATGTATATTACTAGATGAGCCTTAATTGTACTCAGTTGTAATTAATAAATTATGAAAAAAAAAATAAAAATACAAAATACAAAATAGGAAAAATCAGTTTTAATTGTATAATTAACCCAGATTTACACAAAATTCTTTGCGTCTTTTACAATTATTTTTTTTTAAACAGGTTTTGGCTTTTTTAAATTTAAAACCGGTTCAAATATCAGGGGTTTTCGGTGTTTTTATATGGCTTTGTTTGTTGTACAAACTAAAAAAATTATTAACAATTTAAATGTTGACATTTAAAACTAAAAATAGATATCGATAGTGTTTTGACCTTCCGCCAAAACTTTTTTTGATCGAGTAAAAGTATATTTGACTAACATTGAGGGTCTTACCAACGATGTGGATTAAATGTGGAAATGTGAAATTGAAAAATTAATTGTACATAAAAATCACAAAAAAATCGAACGATTCAATCCCCTTCATCGAAATTGGTGGTTGCCCTGGTTGGAAACCTTCTTTGTAAGACAAATCTGGTAAATCCTTCGCAGTTATTATCAGAGAAGTAAAATCAAGAGAAAACACAAATTTTTTTAAAAGAGCTGCGCATGATTAAGGGAATGAGCGATTGTATGAGAATACATTGGAGCACCCATATTTAACTTAAGTCTACTTTTGGGAAGTTCATCTTTATTAATTTAGTTAATTTGTAATCGAACCTAGCAGAGTAATTTTTCTATATGTGCTTTAATGTTTAATTTTTAATATTAATTCCTTAGACTCAAATTACTTGTTTTAAATAAAAAAAAAACTTTATAATTTTTCCCGCGAAACCCGGGTAATGAAAAAGTACGGAAATTCTCAAACCCCAATTGTGTTGCATATCAATGAAAAGCTAATAAAAAAACTATATAACATGATACAACTCTCATATATGGGCAGGGGCTTCAGCAGTGGCGTACCCAGGGGGGGCCCTGGGGGCTAAAGCCCCCCCCCCCCCCCCCGAAATATTTTCGATTTTTTATTTTATTTTTGTTTTGGTTAGTATATAATAAATGAATTTATAATATTTTGTTGAGACTATAATTTTTCAAACTAATGATATATTAACTGAAATTGATCTATGGAAACACTACCATAAAGACCATCAAATCCCCTAGATGCTATTCAAGATTGCAACAAGGAACTTTTTCCAAACGTTTACATGTTTTTACATTTACTGATAGTAATTCCTGTTACAACTGCATCCGCGGAGAGAAGTTTTTCCACCCTAAAAAGAGTGAAAACATATTTAAGGAATTCTATGGGTGAAGCTAGACTTGGTGCTCTAGCTCTTGCATCAGTGTATCGAGAAAAGCAGGGAATGAAAATAACAGTTATTTCCAAATTTTTAAACAAAAAAAGCAATTAGAAGTAAATGTGGGAAAACTGTTTCAAGCATACCATTTTGATCCTTATGAACTAGTCTATAATAAAATGCATTGCTTTTTAAAATTTTTATTTTTATTTTTTTTTAGCAAAAATAAAAGTTTTTTTTTGATTTTTATTTTTTTGAGCAAAAATAAAAAATATTTTTTGATTTTTATTTTTTCGAACAAAAATAAAAGTTATTTTTTGATTTTTATTTTTTCGAGCAAAAATAAAAGTTATTTTTGATTTTTATTTTTTCGGGCAAAAATAAAAGTTATATTATGATTTTTATTTTTTCGAGCAAAAATAAATGCTATTTTTTGATTTTTATTTTTTCGAGCAAAAATAAAAGTAATTTTTTGATTTTTGTTTTTCGGGGCAAAAATAAAAGTTATTTTTTGATTTTTATTTTTTCGAGCAAAAATAAAAGTTATTTTTTGGTTTTCATTTTTTCGGGCAAAATTAAAAGTTATTTTTTGATTTTTATTTTTTCGGGCAAAAGTTATTATTTGATTTTTATGTTTTCGAGCAAAAATAAAAGTTATTTTTGATATTTATTTCAGTTTCTTGAGTTGAAATTCCATGTTATAAATTTTTATTTTATAACGAATAAATAACAAATAACGCAGTTATATTATATATATATAATATATAAATATATACATATAATATATAAATTTTATGGTTGCCTTTTGTAATATTTTCGAGTTTTATAATCAGTAAAACTTATTTTAATATGACGATTTTTTTGAAGAATTATTGTTTTAAAAATGACGAATTTAATTTCCAAAAATTGCCGCACTGCTCGTACAAATAGCGATGTTTGTCTTGTAGTTAGATACTTAAAAAATGTATAATAATATATATTAATACAGTTATCACAAAAAATAACATTGCAAAATATTTGCTGTATATTTATCATCACTGAAAAATCATAATTACAAAGCTAATAACTTTTATTTTTGGTAAAAAAAAAATTAAAACCAAAAAATGACTTTTATACTGGCTCGAAAAATAAAAATCAAAAAAAACCTTTTATTTTTGCTCGAAAATTTAAAAATCAAAAAATAACTTTTATTTTTGCTCGAAAAAATAAAAACCAAAAAATAACTTTTATTTTTGCTCGAAAAAATAAAAACCAAAAAATAAGTTTTATTTTTGCTTGAAAAATAAAAACCAAAAAATAAGTTTTATTTTTGCTCAAAAAAATAAAAATCAAAAAATAACTTTTATTTTTGCTCGAAAAAATAAAAATCAGAAAACAACTTTTATTTTTGCTCGAAAAAATAGAAATCAAAAAATAATTTTAACTTTTGCTCGAAAAAATAGAAATCAAAAAATAATTATAACTTTTGCTCGAAAAAATAAAACTCAAAAAATAACTTTTATTTTTGCTCGAAAAAATAAAAATCAAAAAATAACTTTTATCATCTGACTTTTATGAAAAAAGGAATAATTTTTTACCTGACATTGACATTGACGCTTTTGACATTGACACTTTTATGAAAAAAAATCGTTGAATTAAATTTTAAGAGCTTTGTTAATAGTATATAAGGATCTTAATTACTATGATAGCTCACTTTAAAAATCAAAATAAAATTATTTAATTGATACATAAATTTGTTAAATATTTCAAAAAAAAAACTTGTTTGTAGATATAAAAAAACTAAAAAAACAAAGACATGTCAAAACATTTTTGCTTCAAAATTGCTATCATAACTGGGTATAACGTCAATGGTTACTTTCCCATCCAAAACTTATTTAACAGATACAAAATATTAGTGTCCGACCGAACTCATTTTTTCGGCCGAAGCCGAACTTCGGCCATAATATCGGCCGAAGCTGAACTTTTTGTTTTAATAAAAAAAAATATAAATTGTTTTTTTAGATCAATAAATTTAAACCAAAATTATATGCTTTTCAAACAAAAAAAAATTTAAAAAACAAAAATTGGGCCCCCCCGAAACAAAATCCTGGGTACGCCGCTGGGCTTCAGTGTCTATTCTGAAGCTTCTGGACCGTGTTCAGGGGAGTGCGGTGAAGCTTATCAATGACAGTAGTGTATCCAACTCTATTGATTCATTGAAGGTGGGAGGTGCTCATCTGAGATAAGTGAACTTATTCCTCGAGCCCGAGTTTTTATTCGTAATACTCGCTTATCTAGTAGAGCACATCCGTTTGTAGTTGATTGTCCTGTGTTTCGCACAACGCATTACAGAGAAAATTCGTTTTTTAGTCGAACAATTCGTATGTGGAACAAACTTCCCGCAGAAGTCTTCCCTGTTACTTACAATTTAGAAAAATTTAAATCAAATATCCACAAGCACTACTCCCTCTTTCCTCCTTCCCATACCCTATTTTCCTGATCAATACAATGCACAGCATGAGTAGGGGGCATCCCCTGAGTATTGGTTAAAATAAAAAAAAAAAAAAAAAAAAAAAATACGATTTAATCGACACTTTTTGTATTAGAGCCTGTCTGAAACTTACGATATAACAAACTTTTAATGTATTTAATTTTTTTTTGTAATGTATTTTTTTAATGTTTTCTAACAAATATGAACATTGATATGCATATTGCCTATTTTGGTACTTTATTTTTGTAAGAAAATTTATTAAAAAAAAACACATTTTTGTGTATTTTGACGTAAGTTTTAAATATTCATGCACTGTGTAGAACATCAATGTAAAGCGAATAAAAACTATATAATTTGATGTGGAAATAAATCTAATGCTTCGTATGAAAAAATTAAGGTTTTAGATTTTTTTCAAGATTTAGATTTTAATATATCCGAATTTCATTGAAAATTGAGAATTAATAAAATATAAAAAAAATTAAGAATTTGAAAACCTTAACACATTGGATTTCATTTTTACCCAACACTCTCCAGTAATAAATGCGATTTTTTAAAATCTACAAATTTTAAGTGCATATTTTTTGCTTTTTAGTGTATATTTTTGAATTTTTTGTGGTTTATGGTTTTTAGTGCATATTTTTGTTTAAGTGCATATTTTAAGAGCATATTTTGCATTTTTAACTGCATAAATTAAGCGAATATTTTCGATTTTTAGGGCATGAACGTTGCTGCCCAGGTAATTGTTAACAAAAAATACTTTTTTTTTGTCTTTTTCTATAATTTTTCATATCTCAAAGAACAACAGGAATGAGAATACGATAAATAGGAGTTTAGTTTTTATATTAATTTTACACTACATCATTTCAATTGTATTTCACAAAATTACACTAGTCAACAGTCAAAATGTACTCGGGATGCGATAATTTTTTCTGTGTAGATAACCTTGACATGAGCTCGAAAAACGCAATAAAAATTTTTTTTTTCGTTTGGTTTTTGTTTTATTTTTTTTTTTTTAAATTTAAAAAATTTTTTTTTGGTTAATTTGTTTCGTCCGGCATAACTCGGGAACCACTAGCCCGATTTAATTGAATTAAATTTTAAAAAATTTAAAATTACAATTCCCTTAATCTGTTTATATATTGTTTTCCTATACAAGCAACAGTTTCCAAGTTAAAAATGAATATATAAAGGAAAAAACTTATTTTTTGCCTAAAGATTTAAATTTTTTTTTTTTAAAAATCCATAAAAAATCCCAAATGAAAAAAAATGTCAAATCTTATTACTTTTACGTAAAGTCACATAACCTATGAGCAAAATGAGACAAAGATCATGAAAATCGATGCACGCGTTTCGCTTTTATTCGCAATTGAGTAAAGGTATGAATTTCAAAAATTTGCTCGACATATGCACAACTTTGTCTATGGTAAGGTTTTTTCTTTTTTTTTTTGATTCTCAGAATTAACAAAACGGAATAAACAAAGGGTTATTTAATTTTTATGATTGCGTAAGCAAAGTAATAAACGCTAATAAATGTGCGTGAACAATTAAAAGGAAAAAAGGAAAGGGGACTTTTTTAATTATTTGGGTTTTCCGGTGACTACCTGTATGGTTTTTTTACAGAAATGCAACCCACATTTAAGGGTGGTCATTATTCGGAAAATTTAAGACTCACACATGGTGAAACAGGTATGTAGCCACCGTAAAAAAATATACACCCATTTATAAGTACCTGTCAGTAAAATACTAAACAATACACAGTATAAATAGGTCTTCATTGATCGATTTTACTCATTCAACAAGTGTCGACGAACGCGATAGTTAAAATGAGCAAACGTTCGCGAGTATTTGAATGCAATACCAATCCAAGTAATTTTGTTACATGTGCGGAGAATACGTTTCTGAAAAAAACAAGCGCTGTTTTTCACCTAAATTGAGAGATTCATTTGAAGAGAGCTTCAATTTAAAGGTCTCAAACATAGATGAGCGGTGGACACCAAGTGCTCTATGTCCAAGGTGCTACGTACAGCTAAGTGACTCAAGGTAAGTGTAGATTACGAAATTCAAGAACATATATAACTTATTATTGAAATTCTTTCAGACGACAGCCGAGAATCATCATGCCAATGCTTTGGAGAGCTCCGCTTTGCCATGTAACAGATTGCTACTTCTGTCTTAGCAAAAAAACAGGCGTGGGAAAAAATATACGATGGACTTACGCTGCTGTTTCAACAGTGAATTTTCCAGTGCCATTTTCCGAAGAACCAGTGGACCCGCAACCGTCCGTTTCAAGATGGGCATCTAATAATGAGGCGATACATCCAACATCAGATCCGGAGACAGTAGAAACCACATCAGAATGCGAGTCAACATATACATTGTATGGAGGTCAACGCTTATGTTCCCAAGCAGAACTGAACGATTGGGTTAGAGAATTGAAACTCTCCAAGGAAGATGCAGAGTTGCATGCATCGCGCATGAAACAGTTCGGTTTCTTGGCTCCTGGTGTGGTGACAACAATCTACAGGAAGCGTCATGAACCATACGCAAGGTACTACACAAAAAAAGACAACATCTGTTTTTGTAAGGACATTCCCGGATTATTTGGTGAACTCGGGTACTCTTACGATCCAGGAGAGTGGCGTCTTTTCATCGACAGCAACAAGCAGAGCCTTAAAGCAATTTTACTGCACAACGGCAACAAGAAACCTTCGATTCCAATTGCTCATGCCGTTGACACCAAGGAAACATACGAAGTCATGGACAATCTACTAAAGTGCCTTAACTATGAGAAACACGATTGGAAAGTTTGTGCCGACCTTAAGGTTATCGGTATCCTTTGTGGATTACAAGGTGGATTCACAAAGTACTGTTGTTTTCTCTGCCTTTGGGACAGCCGCGATCGTCAACATCATTACACCAGGAGGAGTTGGACAGAAAGAGTTAACTTCATCCCCGGCAGCGACAACGTGAAATATACACCACTCATAAAAAAGGAAAATGTTTTTCTCCCACCTCTTCACATAAAGCTCGGACTCATAAAAAACTTCGTGAAAGCTATCAACAAAGATGGCGAAGCGTTCGCCTATTTAAAAAACATTTTTCCTCACCTTTCATCGGCAAAGATTAAGGAAGGCGTTTTCGACGGTCCGCAAATTAAAAAGTTGTTGCAAGACCAACAGTTTGAGCACATTTTATCACCAAATGAAGCTGCAGCTTGGAACTCATTTCGGCAAATTGTTTCCGGATTTCTTGGAAACAACAAAAGCTCAAATTACAGAGAGATCGTCGAACAACTACTCCAAAATTATAAAAAAATTGGAGCAAATATGTCGCTTAAGATACATTTTCTACACTCGCACTTGGACTTCTTTCCGGACAACCTGGGCGATGTGAGTGACGAGCATGGTGAGCGTTTTCATCAGCAAATGAAAGAAATTGAGCACCGATACCAAGGATTTTGGAACGAAGCTATGATGGGGGACTATATCTGGTTCCTGATAAGAGAAACAAACCCACAACAATATAAAAGAAAGACAAAAGCACATAATTATTTTTAATTTGAAGGTTTTTATTTTTGTGTTTAGATATTTTTTTTAAAACTTTTTTATAATTAATTAATGTTGATATCCTTAGGATAATTTCTTGTACATATATCGAATTGTTTTTTAATTTAAAGTCATATATTTTTGTCACCCAACAAATTTTAATTTTTTTTGTAATAAAAAAGAAAAAAACCTTACCATAGACAAAGTTGTGCATATGTCGAGCAAATTTTTGAAATTCATACCTTTACTCAATTGCGAATAAAAGCGAAACGCGTGCATCGATTTTCATGATCTTTGTCTCATTTTGCTCATAGGTTATGTGACTTTACGTAAAAGTAATAAGATTTGACATTTTTTTTCATTTGGGATTTTTTATGGATTTTTAAAAAAAAAAAAATTTAAATCTTTAGGCAAAAAATAAGTTTTTTCCTTTATATATTCATTTTTAACTTGGAAAGTGTTGCTTGTATAGGAAAACAATATATAAACAGATTAAGGGAATTGTAATTTTAAATTTTTTAAAATTTAATTCAATTAAATCGGGCTAGTGGTTCCTGAGTTATGCCGGACGAAACAAATTAACCAAAAAAAAATTTTTAAAATTAAAAAAAAAAAAATAAAACAAAAACCAAACGAAAAAAAAATTTTTTATTGCGTTTTTCGAGCTCATGTCAAGGTTATCTACACAGAAAAAATTATCGCATCCGGAGTACATGAAATTTTTTTCATTTTGTTGAGTAGTGTTATTAATTGAAGGGCTTATTGTAAAAATTTGATAAGCCACATTTTACATTTGGTTTATTTTCGCCTTTTAAAGTTGGACAACATAAAGAAATATGAATATAGCAGGATTTTTATACTCTAGGTAAGTGTTTAAGGTAGACTTTTTCCAAAAAATTGTTAATAGATGTCTAGAAAACAGTGAAAACTAGACAATAGTCAAAGTGGCTTATCCAGTTTTTACAATAAGCCATTTAATTGTATTTTAGATTTATCAATTGAATTTCAAAAATTATCAATTTAATTTTAGTTTTATCAATTGTATTTCAGAAATTATCAATTGAGGGGCTTATTGTAAAAACTTGATCCATAAAACTATAAATGTGGCTTATCAAGTATTTACAATAAGCTCTTCAATTATATTTCCGATTCAACAATTGTATTTCAGAAATTGTCAATTATATTTGAGTTTTATCAATTGTATTTCAGAAATTATCAATTGTATTTCTCATTTAACAATTGCATTTCAGAAATTATTAATTGTTTTTTCAGAAATTACCTACTGTATTTCAGAAATTGTTAATTGAATTTCAGAAATTGTCAATTATATTTCAGAAATTATCAATTATTTTTTGTTGAAAATGAACCTGTTAGATTTCTACTTGTTATTTTAGAAACTATTTATGTTTTGAATCTGTTTTCATTATTTGTCAATTTATAGAAAATATTTTTTTCAATAAAACAAATTACTTCTGTTCAAACATTCAAATCGAATACCCGGAATTTATTCTACTTCCACCATTTTCAATAGGTTATGGGCCTCTTGTCTCACGTGTAAAATAAAGTATCGTAGTATATTGTAAAAAGATTGTTACATATTAAAAAAAATAAAAATAAATTGTGCTGAAAATTACTAATTTGAAATGGCATCGAATTCGTTAAGTTTTCCATTCGAAAAATTACGAGGTCGTGAGAATTTCGATGTTTGGTGGAGACATGCGAAGTCATATTTGGTAATTAAGAATTGTTGGAAAGTGGTGAATTTCGGTGTTACCAGTCAGCAAGACATTGAAGTTAATGAACGTGCGCTGGCCGAAATTACGCTTATGATTGAACCAAGCAATTTTGCACACATTGCTACAGCAAAAACAGCTAAAGAAGCCTGGGATGCTCTTGTTAATGCATATCAAGATAATGGACTAACAAGAAAGGTTGAATTGCTAAAAACTCTAGTGCAACTGAAGTTAGGTGATTTTGATTCCATGCAAGATTATGTAAGTGCTATGGTAAGACATCACTAAAGGTAAGAAATGCTGGTCTTAATATTGATGATGAGCTGACAGCATCTCTTATGCTCGCTGGTCTCCCGGATGAATTTCGGTCTTTGGTAATGGCCGTAGAGAATTCAAAAACCAAGCTAACCGTAGATGCAGTCAAAAATATGTTGCTTCAAGATGCAAAATTTGACAACAAATGTAGCGAAAATGCGTTAGTGTCGAAAAATAAATTTAAAAATAAAAAATTTAAATGTCACTCGTGTAATGAAGTTGATCATTTTAGTAAAAATTGTCCTAACAAAAATAATGTAAAATCGAACAACGAAAAATATAAAAACAGTTCTAAAATAATGGTAAAATGTTATATGCATCATTATTTACAGGTAAAAAAGATTCGGTCGAATGGTATGTAGATTCGGGCGCGACATCTCAAATGACAAATAATGAAAATTTTCTGTGCAACAAAAAAGACACAAATAATAAACAAATTGTCGTGGCAAATAATAATACAGTGTCCGTGTCGTGTGTTGGCAATGTTAAATGTTGCTTAAAACAAAAAATAATAATTATGATGCTGTTGTGAACAATGTGGAATATGTTCCAGATTTGTGTACAAATTTACTTTCGGTCCGTCAATTAACCAAAAAAAGGAAATAAGTTGTGTTTGAAAATGACATTTGTGAAATTTTGACAATGATAAAAATTTAATAGGAAAAGCTTTTGTTGAAAATGATTTGAATCGGTTAAATTGTGATGTTTTAACTCCAAATGGACAAGCGTTAATCGCTAATGAAAAACGCAAATTTGTGGCATCGTCGGATGGGTCACATTTGCAACAGTTATCTAAAAAATGTAAAACGACCGTGTGATGGTATAAACTGTGACGTTAATTCAAATGATCAGTGTGTAACGTGTGTAAATGGTAAACAAACCAGAAAATCGTTTAAAGAATCTGGTAGTCGTGCTACGAGTTTACTTGAAATAATACACTCGGATGTCGTTGGACCTTTTAAACAAAAATCGTTTTCGGGAAATCGGTATTTATTAACATTTGTCGATGATTACTCACGTAAAGTATTTGCTATTCCAATAAAAAGAAAGTCGGATGTTTTAATGAATTCATAAATTTTAAGAATTTGGTTGAAAATCAGTGTTCCAGTAAAATAAAAATTTTGCGTTCAGATAATGGAACTGAATATGTTAACAACCAATTTTCAAAATTTTTACAACAGCATGGCATCGTGCATCAGCTGAACGTATGAATCGAACGTTAATTGAGAGAATGAGATGTATGCTATTTGATGCTGGATTGAAAGAAGAATTTTGGGCTGAAACGTCTGTTACTGCTGCTTACTTAATAAACCGTGTTCCATGTAGAGGAAGTGAACGTACTCCTGAAGAAATTTGGTGTAACAAGAACCAACATTGAAACATTTGCGTGTGTTTGGTTGTAAGGCAATGGTTCACGTCCCTAAGGAAAAACGTAAGAAGCTTCAACGAAAATCGGTTGATGGTATTCTGGTGGGATATAGTACAGAATCTAAAGCTTATCGTATTTATAATCCTATAACCAAAGATGTTATAACAAGCAGAGACGTGGTTTTCTTTGAAAATAAAAAATGTGAAGTATGCCAAAATAACAATTTGTATTTCCCAATACTCGTTGATGATGTTAAAGGCTATAGCGAAGAAACAGCTTTGGAAGAAATTTCACTTAATGTCGAATTGCCACCAGATGCTGATTTTGACAAAGAGTCCACAGTGAGTGGTGAAGATTTTATTGGTTTTAATGAGCAAGAAGTTAGTGATTTACAACAATTCGAAACTGTTGCTGGTAATGAGGTACGTTCATCTGAAATAAGTAACAAAAGGCCAAGAGAAGAAGATGGTTTTGAACTTCGACGTTCTGAAAGAATTGCTAAAATGCCTCGATATTCATATAATTTCTGTGCTTCAGAGTTTGTGTCTGATGATCCGTCTACTCTTAAAAAGGCCATGTCATCACCAAATGCTTCTGAATGGTCACAGGCTATGAAGGAAGAATATGAGTCGTTGATGTATAATAAAACTTGGAGTTTATGTGAATTACCTCAAAATAAGAAACCGATTTCGTGTAAATGGGGTTTTCAAACCAAAAGAAATGCTACTAGCAAAATGGTTCGAAGAAAAGCTAGGCTAGTTGCTAAGGGTTATAATCAAGAAAAAGGTATTGACTATAATGAAACTTTTGCTCCTGTTGTAAGGTATGAATCTATTAGATATTTAATTGCGTTGGCTGCTAAACATAATCTAATGATTCACCAAATGGATCCTGTGACTGCCTTTCTTAATGGAACCTTGGAAGAAGAAATCTATATGAATCAACCAGAAGGTATGAATGATGGTACTGAAAAGTCTGCAAGCTAAATAAGTCGATATATGGACTGAAACAAGCAAGCCGTGTGTGGAATGAAACATTAAACAAGTTTTGTTGAATATGGGTGTCAAACGAAGTGAAGTTGACCAATGCATTTATTATCGTAAAACTGAAAACAAAATCTTATTTATTGCCATTTACGTAGATGATGTTTTAATTTTTTCAAATGATATGAAAACAATTAAACAAGTTAAACAAGTTAAACAAAAACTGTCAAACCATTTTAAAATTAAAGACATGGGAGAAGCATCTTCTATTTTGGGAATTCAAATAACTCGTGCTAAAAGTTTTATAAAATTGGACCAGTCTCAATATGTTTCTGGTGTGCTAAAACGTTTTAAAATGGAAGATTGTAATCCTGTTAAAACTCCTGTTGATTGCAATCAGAAAATATCTGCTGAATCATGTCCTAAAACTGAAGCCGATAAAAAATATAAGTCGAATGTGCCGTATATGCAAGCAATTGGATGTTTATTGTTTGCTGCCCAAGTTACTCGTCCTGATATCTGCTACATTGTGAACGTATTAAGCAGATATGGTGGGAATCCAGGAAAGGCTCATTGGGAGGCTATCAAACGTGTAATGCGCTATCTCAAAGGTACACTAGATAAAGGTCTTGTATACTCTAAAGGTAATGGTGATCTTAATGGCTATTTGTGATGCAGATTGGGCCAGTGATGTGGATGAACGGCGTTCAACTACAGGATACTTATTTACTCTTCAATCTGGTGCTGTCTCGTGGTCTACAAAGCGACAGAAAACTATTGCGTTGTCTACAACTAAAGCGGAGTTTATGTCTATGGTGGCAGCAATTCAGAAGCTATTTGGCTGAAGAAATTAGAAAACGAAATATCTCCAAATCCTGTTAAAATGATGATTCTGCATTGTGATAATAAAAGTGCCATACATGTTGCTCTTAACAATGCATATTCATCACGTACTAAACATGTTGATGTAAGGGTAAAATTTATTCGTGAATGTTTTAATAATAAGATCATTGAACTTAAGTATTTACCCACTAATGATATGTTGGCAGATTTGTTAACAAAAGGTGTTCCATTTCCAAAGTTAAGACACTCACGGATAAGTTTGGCTTAAAATAATTATGTTCTAATTTTTGTGTTTTTAATACTATATTAAATCAGATCAAAATATAAATAGCATGTTCAGGGAAGGTGTTGAAAATGAACCTATTAGATTTCTACTTGTTATTTTAGAAACTATTTATGTTTTGAATCTGTTTTCATTATTTGTCAACTTATAGAAAATATTTTTTTCAATAAAACAACTTACTTCTGTTCAAACATTCAAATCGAATACCCGGAATTTATTCTACTTCCACCATTTTCAATATTTTTCAGAAATTAACAATTGTATTTCAGAAATTGTTAATTGTATTTCAGAAATTGTCAATTATATTTCAGAAATTATCAATTGCATTTTTGAAATTATCAACTGTATTTTCTGTTCCCGTCACCGGGGATTTAGAAGAGCTCTATTTTTGAATGAAAAAGATCAACACATATCTTTATTGTTTTGTTAACTTTTTCATCATTAACAAATCAAGTGTCAGTAAATAAATCTGCATTGCATTAGCAGACGATGACAATTTTTTATAATAATATTGCACTGTTTTTGTTTGAATAAATATTAACAATAAATTAAAGATATTAAAAGATCGAAAAATAAACTTTTTGTTTAAGTTTTTTAAAATTTAATAGTAAAATGTTTAATTACATGTTTTACAATCATTAGGCGGCCATAACCCTAACAAAGATTAATCTCACTTTTTCGCTACATTTTCAAATGATCTTGTTGATTAAACTCATGCGAAAATAAACATTGCTTTGCTTTTAGCAAAGCAATAAAATTTGCCATTTTATGTGGATAATTTCTGGGTCCTCACGTTTCAATCGCAAATTTTGAATCCCTTGACTTTATCATTTTTTAACATGAAAATATGCGTTTTTCCATGAAATATGCTACCGTTTTCGCTGACGAAATTCTCTGGAATAACGATAGAAAAATCGCGGAAATCCAATCTTGTATCAAACTATCGTTATTCCAGACGATAACGATATCGAAATAATATCGCTAATATCATAATCTTTTCAAATTTTGATATATTATTCGGCTATAAATTTAAATACAGGACTCAAAACAATTGCAGAGCTGTTTAAACTTTAGCATATGTTTCTAGAATCTCACTTCACGTCGTGAAACACCACTTTGAAGCTGTTAAAAACTAAACCGTGTGTTAAAATTATCTGTTTTGCATATTTGCTTATTTTTTATTTTTTGTTTTATTGCATATTTGCTTACGAATGTCGTAAAACATTTTCCTGATTAGATTCTCCGAACTGTTTACCATTGAAATATATTCAAGTACATTTAGATGCAAATTCCAAATTTCGGAGTTTTAGGTGATAGCGATTTCGCTATTATATCGTTTTTTGGTTTATTAGGTTGAAACCATACATTTTAAATGCAAATATCTTCTTTTTTTTAAAGAGCTAACCCATAAAAACAGAAAGCACCGCTGGTTTCAGCGTACCCAAATTAGACTTATGTATATGCGATTAATTATTTTCATTGCTATTTTAAACGATTATTAAATATTAAAACATACCTTTATAGTCATTCCACCTTCTGCTTCAATACGCTGTGTCTCTTTGTAGATCTTCAAAGGCAATTCAGTACCCAAAATTCCACCACTCTAACTGAAAATAAAATTCAAATTTTTAGTAAATCAATAACACTACAAAAGTGGTCTAGAACTAGGTATTGACAAAAAAAAAATACTGCACAAAAAGTGAGTATAGGGTTTGAAAGCACAATATTTCCGGTTTCAGAAAAACCTATTTAAAATAAGTTGTAGACAAATTTAAAAGTTACGCAACAAATGCCTACAAAATTTTAGAGAGGTCGAGAATCTAGGACGAAAGCATGATATCTTCAAGTTTAAAAAAACTATGTATTCGTTACGTTGTAACATCGCGTATTATGATATAGAAAGGTTAATTAAAGAAATTTCAGATGATATAACAAATTTTGTGAAAAATACATAATATGCGATGTTACAACGTCCCGAATACAGGGTTTTTTTAAACTTGAAGATATCATTATGCTGAGATATCTCAAAAACCTGATAAGATATTGGAAAGGTAAAAACTGATTTTTGAAAACAATAGGGATGATTTTCAGATGACATAACAAATTTTGTGAAAGTCATGATATAACGTCCCGAATATAGCAAAAACTGTGATTTTGTAAGCTTTATGTAAATATATCTCGAAAACCTGAAGTGCTGGAGAAATTCTGAGGACAGATTCGTAGATTTAGATGCATTTAGAAAGTCATGTTTTAGTCCTAGGGTCTCTAAAATTTTGTAGGCATGTGTTGCATAACTTTTAAATTGTCTACAGATTTTTTTAAAAAGGGTTTTTCTGAAATCAGAAATATAGTGCTTTCAAACATTATACTCATTTTTTGTGGACTACTTTTTTTCAATACCGAATTCTAGACGACCTACTCAAAAATTTTGAACTTTTTGCAGAACTGTTCTTAGAAATAAGCTGAATCCAAATCTTTCAAAAAAAAAATATTTTTTTCTCCTTTGCAGTTTTGAAATACGAGGGCGGATCAATAAGTCCTTGACTTTTTGAATGAAACAGTTTTTTTTGCAAAAAAAAAAAATTATTTTTCAACATAATCTCCTTTTAGCTCAATACACTTAGTCCAACGTTTCTCCAATTTTTGTATCAATTCCAAAAAATAGGATTTTTCAAGGTCCATAAAATAGGCATTTTTTGGCCATATGGGATCGTTTTTTTTTTAAATCCTCGTTAAATCGGTCCAATAAGTTGGTATACTATTCGCCGTTTATTGTTTATCCCTTTTGAAGGTAATCGATGTGGAATATACCGCGTGCATCCCAAAAAACTGTTGCCATCACCTTATTGGCCACGATTATGGTCAATTAAGACAGCTTTCTTAACCCAACTGATCATTTAAAATCGAAACCACACTTCCATATGAAATGCCTATGGCATCAACAATCTCACGCACTTTTACTCTTCGATCGGCCAACACCATATCGTGGATTTTTTTCGACATTTTCGGGTGTATTGACCTCAGTTGGACGTCCAGAACGTTCAGCGTCATTTGTTCTTGTGCGACCACAACGAAAGTCAGTAAACCACTTTTTATCATAAAATCGATTGTGCAGAGTCCCCATAGTATTTATCAAGCTTTTCCTTGGTTTGATTGACGGTTTTTTTCGCAAAAAATAATGTTTAGTGAGCACTCGAAATGAGCATCCACGAGGTTATATGTTTTGGACAGCTGTTAAACGCAAAGTAAATGACGGAACTTGCTCAAAATTGACAGTATTCTATTAACAGGTGGTAATTGATGAGAGCAGTGTTGCTTCAGATAACTACGAGGGAAGTTTGAAAAGTCACGGATTTATTGATCCGCCCTTGTATCGCCGGTTTTTATATTTGCAACATTTATCCCACACAAAATTTTCCCAGCGGCAACACTATCTCTATCCAACTAATGAATGTGAATAAAGTGCATCATAATGTGATAATTACTTGTGAATAAGAGATAACAATAGGATTAAAAAGAGCCAGCATTGTAGTTGAAAAATAAATTGTTCATAGGCATTAGTTAAGTCTGTCTCTGCTGATTAATACAATACATTGGGAATGCTGTGATTGACAAAACTTCAATTATCCACACTCATCGCTTTGTCGACCGTGGCTCAACTCGCTAAGGCCTAGTTCTTGGGATGTCAGTTAAACTTCGTTTAGCTAAACCGACAACGAATTTTGTCCACTATTTCCAATACTATTAACAAACATTTGACCCAACAACTTTTTCTAGTTCAGAATTTCGATCTTTACTGAAATAAAACTAAATCAACAAAATTCCAACAGCAGTATTCAGGTTACAAACTGCGTTAAACTAAGATTAAAAATAATCTACACCCTAAAAACTCGACATAGAAGTGATGCTACGAGTCATAGCCTAATGTATGGCTGTGGGTTTGAAACTCACTACACACAAAGTTAAAAAAAATAATAAAGTTTTTTATATAGAGCAATTTAACCAATATAAAACACTTTGTTCAATTGAACATAAATTAACCACTGACGAGTCATTGGAGGATACGAAACTGCGGTAGTCTGACATAACCATTGTGTCCGTTAAATTTTTCAATAAAATGTTTTCTTCTTCTTCCTGTAAAAATCCAAAAGAAAACGTTACTAAAAAACAAAGGTTGGAGCTCTTTATACACAGACGGATCAAAAACTCATCAAACTCTGCCCGCCTACGCCGTAGTCGATGATGAAGGAACAACGTGGCACTCAACACCATGCACCAATATTCCTTCATTTTACAGCTGAAACTTGTGCAATCTTTCGTGCTGTTCAATATGCAATCAAAAATTCACAAAAAAAAACAAAAATTAGCGAAAAAGAATAATGTTAACAAATGGTAAAGTTACTAAAAAAGGAAAAAAATTACCAAATACTGTATAGCAATAACAAAAAACACAAGTGAAGCATGGAACAATTATAAATAATAAGAAATAAGTATAAAATCAAAATCGAATATGAGAAAAATAAATTTATTAATAACAAAATAAGCAATGCCAAACGATCAGAACAAATGTTGGAAGGAAATAAAAGTCTTACTACTTAGTAAAAATAAAATGTGATACAAACTGTGACTAGAATGTAAGGAAAATTACCAAATAGCCAGTCAATTTAATAACTACTTTGTGAATAGTATAATCAATTAGAAATTCGATCGAACATGTGGCAACATATAAACCAATTACCTGTGATAAACTCTCAATTTAAATTTCGTGCAATAAATATACAAGAACTTAGAAATATATGCAAAGATATTAAAAATAAACCTGACTTAATAACGTATCAATGAAAATAATAATGGACAATTGGAACATATGGGTAAGACCATGATGAATCTGATAAACGCATCACTAGAAACGGGAGAATTCCCTGAAAGCTGGAAAGTGTCATCAGTGACTCCAATAGAAAAAATTGGCGAAAACAATTAAATGTGAACAGTTTCGACCAATAAACACGCTCAAAAAAACGTGTGAAAAAAGTAATTTAAAAGTGGTAAACAACAAATTAGAAAAATACATTGAAGAAATAATATATTTTCTAAATATCAATCTGGCTTTAGAAAAAAAATTTCATGTGAAACAACGGTAAACTACGTAATTAATAGATGGAAAATGTAGAAAAAACAAAAAACTGATGGCAATCTTTTTAGATTTTGAAAGAGCTTTCGAGACAATTGATAGGGATATTTTAATACAAAAACTATGTATGTATGGAATACAAGGAAATGAGTTAAAATGGTTCAAATCGTATCTGATACAGTAAATGGTGAAAGTAAATAATATTAAATCTGATTATATAGACAATGTAGAGTGCCACAGGGCTCAATTTTGGGAGCACTATTGTTTCTTATATATATTAACGACATGCCGGACTTTTTACAAAATGCGAAATAGTTTATATACTGATGACACCTGATCTCACTGAAGGATACACAGATAAACAATGTCAGGCAACATTATGCACGATATTAATAATATAAACAAATGGTTAAAAATTAAAAACTAAAATTAAGGAAAATAAACAAAATAATGGAAATAAACAGAACAATGAGTCGATATTTGAAATAAATAATGAAGTTATAGAAAA
>CM037855.1:149868264-149922942 GCA_021234595.1 Delia radicum
CAATTAAAAAGTTTAGTTAAATTGATTAAAACTTTAATTGAAACTTGAGAAGAAACAATGGTAGTTCTAATTGAAAACTCGTATTTTTTTGTTATATGCGCCCTCATTAACCCATTCCTGCCTAATGGGTATTTAACAACCCAAGAAAATGTTTGACATTAAAAAAAATTTTAGAGCGGACCCAGTTGAGAGATATCACGGTAATTTTTTTATAACAAAGAAGAAAGATGGGCCTAAATAAAAAAAAATGTAACCGAATATTTTTTGGGGCTTACCTTTATATTTTACTGGTCAAAATAGCGGTTTTTTCACTTTCGGAAAATGGAGAGGAAAAGTGCCTCCAAACATAGAAAAATGGCAATTACGAAAAACGTGTACCCTTACCGGATAGCTATTGGTATCCTCTATTAATAGAGAAAGCCGAACAGAAATAAGTTTACATACGTGGCCGTGAGTGCAGTTCTAACGAAATTGGGTATTTAAATACCCCAACAGTCCATGGTGTGTACTAAAAATAAAAATTTTTTTGCAATAAGGAAATATTTATTTTATTTTGAATAAAACTCACATTTAATCAAAAAGTTTGTGTTTTATTTAGAAAACGTAATATTTGGTAAAAATAAATAATTTAGCTTAGCAACATTTTACAAGAATGACGGCCGTAGTATGCAATCATTTGCTCATCGATCGAAAGGTTGTGAGAGAATACAACCAAATTGTAGGAATTTTTTGTTCATTAAATCATTCAATGGTGCGACTTTTGCAAATTTATTTTTCGTGTCCAATGCTGAGTTGTCGCAAAACGTGAAAAAACTGTTTGATTCGTTTGAATCTGTCTCTCGAAATACATTTTTTTATAAGTGCGCATCCCAAAGATTCTTGATTTGACCAATAACTATGTATTTGTGGGCAGTGATATACAATACGCCCAAAAAAGTTTTCATTTCACTACTTGATGTAATAAATGATGGGCAATTGTTTGGTCACAGCATATTGGTTGGTGGAAGTGACCAAGACCTCCTCATCAATGAATTTTTCCCAAATCTGCACTGGATTCAAAGCTGCAATTTGTTCATACAACGCTTTGTATGAAGTTGCCGTATCATCAAATGGAATTTTATCGAATTGATAATTTTGCGACCGAGACCATCTTGGTTTCATTTCTTGATTTCTGGGTCGCTTCGGTGCATTTCGTTATCCATATAATTATTATCACCCGATGGCATGTGCTCATTGCTGTCATCGTAAACACATTCAATTTCAAACTGTCCGGCAATCTCCGAGTCAGAACTTTCTGTCGACGAATCATTTTAAATCCAAATATTCCGTTTTAGATAACGACAATCGGAAAATGGATAAATATATTCATAATTAAACGATGAAAATATTTGTCAAATATAATATAAAAAATTATTGTACTTACAACTGTTTATAGGCAGCAAGCTTATAACTTTTTTCTATTTTATTACACCTTTTTCTTATTACTGTGAATTTTTTTTACATATGGGATGATAATGCATAAAAATGACACTAAGCGAATAAAACAGTATACAAATGTCATAACAATAGCATGTTGATTTGTTGGCAGATGTGGCAAAGGGAAAGTAAAACTATTACACCAATGACTGTTGGGTATTTAAATACCCATGTCATATCTCAGGTGTGTGTACAGGTAAAATTTTTTTTTTTGTTCCTATCCACTTCTGTATTCTCCTGGACACATATATCCAAATTGATTAAGATCGTACGAGCCGATCTATGAGCAGGCATTAATGGGTTAAATAAAAAAGAAATGAAGGTTTGTAATTAAATTGACATTTTATTTATAATAAAATTAAAGCTTTTTAATATAAAAATGTATTATAAAACAAAAAAATAAAAGTAAAGACAAACTTTTTGTTTTGCTTGTCTTGTCTTGAACTTTTTCTTGTAATTGAATTGCTTTCTTAAAAAAATCACACACAACTTTAAAATGATAGTTTAATGACACTTATACTTATTGAAAATTTAATTATTTACAAAATAATAGTTTAATTGTCCTTTTTCAATAAGGTTTATTTAAATCCACATGTGCACTTTTATTACCATAGATAAAACACGAAGCTAAATTAAGTTTTCGTACGTACACGAATATCTCAACAAAAAGAGTGTTGCAAACTATAGTGAAATAACTACGATTTTGCGTGTATTTGAAATCGGTTAACTATTCAACTTATTAAAAGTTAATCATTTGCGATTTTTTTTCTTTTTATTTACAAATTAATAATATATTGATATAATTAAACCTTTGTTTTATTATTTAATATAAATAAAATAAAAAAAATAGTTTGCCAAATTATTAAAAATTTTGTTTACATGTGTCAACACTGTATGCATATATTAGAAATTCAATAAATTTTTTAATTGAATCAATTAAAAAAATTGTTTAAATTGCCATTGATATTCAAACAATCGATTAATTAGATATTTTTGGCCCATAATTTTTTCTGTGTATGAATTCATTCATGCTCACATATGAAGATATTCGAGGTCATATATGTCCATATACAACCATATATGATTCATATATGTTCATATGTGATCACATATATAAATATTACCTCAACTTTCGTTAATGTACACACATGACCATGTATGGAAATGTGTTGACATGTATGATTATATATGTACCCTATGGGGAATGGGACTGGCAACTTTAACATGGGCGCGTCATATTAGGGGGTCATTTGTCCTGCTTTAAACCACATAGTGGCATGCCACAGGACTTACCAAAGATGGGCATAAAAATAAACGAAAACTAAACAGCTTCCAATGGGTAAAATTCTGGTCAATTGGCTTTTTCTTGTTAATAAACATTCTGGTTAATTGGTATTATGTCCTCCCTTTACAGTCACAGGATTGGTAATTTTAGCACAGTTTACACTGCTTAACCCACTTCAGTATTAAATTATACCAGTCCTGTGATAAGTCCTTCTTTAACCAGTCAATTTTAAGGTCAATTGACTCCTCATTCCCCATAGGGTAGATATTATCCAAATTTTCGTTAATGCACACAGAATGAACATGTTTGATTCCTCATATGAACATATAAGAATGGTTTATTAACACATATGAATCGTGTATGTGGACACGTACGTAGCATGTGTGCTCATGTAAGTATCCATATATGTCAATTTTTAACAGGGTATGCAAAAATTATTCAATTTTACAAATACTTTACTTTTGAGTATTAAATCAATGCTTTGAGCAATAAATCGAATAATATACGAGTACAAATGCAAATATTATGTGTAGTTTTTATATTGTATTTTATTGAGATATTATAATATTTACATATTTTTTTATTTGCTTTTTTCCATCTTCTACAGGCTTCCATTTGTCGTTGCAGTCAACCATTGTCAGGATTTAGTGCACGTTGCCTAGAGGATGAACAAATGCTTGAAGCTGTACGAAAAACCAATCCAAATATTGACTACATGTATGTTGTAGATACAAGACCCCGAGTAAGTTTAAGCAAATAAAATATATAAAAAGCTAAAAAAAAGGAAAAGCAATGCAAAAATTCAACAAAAAAACGATAAAATATGCAAAACATGCGTACATACGAGTATAAAGTTAAAATTTGAACTACAAAATTACAAACATTAAACAATTTCTTTATGAAAACGTTTCATGATGTGCATTGGGAAAATGTTAAATTCTCAAAAACATCCTTCCTTTTTAGTAGTTAAATAGAAAAAAATCTTATGAAACTTTTAACCACTTACTTTGAAAGTGGTATGAGTCTATTTTCAAAAAAAGATAATATTCAAAGGGTTCTATTAACTGCAAAAGTTGGTTTTGCCAAAACTTAAGAAATCGCTGAAATTTTAACTTAATTCTTGTATTTTAATGGAAATTCTGCTGTCAATATTTGTAGTTGTTTGAGTAGTAATACAGGATTTTTATTTTAAGTAAAGAAGTAGTCATTTGTAGCAGAAATTTCAGTTTTGACTACATTTGTATTTCATATAAAATAACAAACCAATACTATGAATTTACATTCATTCCATCAGTGTTTTTGTTTTTATTTAAAAAAAAAGTAAAACAAATAAACTATTGTGAATTTTTTACTACATTTGTGTTTCATTTTTACTACATTTGTGGTTCATTTTATCAATAGTAAAAAACAAATGGCAAAGTTAATTGATTTTAATTTACTGTAAGTCTTCCTTTTTTCAAGGGAAATGTCATTTGTTATTAACTACATTTACCTAGATAATTATTCTAACAAGGCACAGTGGGATATAACACACAAATTTTGGCCATTTCTTACTTAGTGGTCTGATTGCAATGCAATTTGAAACATACCTAAAGTTCATTAAAATTTTGCGAGTTCGGGTTGGGATACCTCCCTTGCACAGTGGGATATATTACAAAATTTTTAGAAATAACTCGGTCATTTCTTACTTAGTAGTCACATTGAAATAAAATTTTTAACATGCATAAATGACGTAATATCGAATTTAAATTTTGATTTTGAATCTTCCAGACCAGCCGGAGGCAGCAATATGACCACCCAAAATAGGAAACTTTTGCATATTAAATTTTGAGTGATCGTCATTTTTTGTTTCAAATCCGATTTACAAAAAAATGTACATTTTGTAGTTTGTTAGTAGAGACTAACAAAAAATATGCTTATCTGTGGTTATTTTCTCTAATAGTTCCCGAGATACTCCCATTTGAAAATGTGAAATTCCAAATTTGTTCCGACGCAGATCCAACTTTTTGAAAATAGCAGGACGTAATCGGGGCCAATTTCTTTTTTTTTTTTAAATTGGTTATTTAACTAAACAAATTCTTGATTAAATAAAAAAAATTAATGCAATATCTTGTTACACACAAAAACTACTTTCGTTTAATGTAGAAATTAAAAAAAAATTTTTTTGCGATTTTTTCCACAAAAAGCACCAACAGTCTTTATCTCCAGATAAATATTTTCTTTTTGAACATATAAAGTGTGCATACTATTCTTAAAGGATTTTTACACAAAAGCGAGTTGTGGTAAAAACTATTTTGAAAATCGGATTAAAAAGAGCACTCAAAGCGTTATATGCAAAAAGTTCCCTATTTTAGGTGGTCATATTGTTGCCCCCGGCTGGTCTGGAAGAACCAGGTATCCCGACCCGAACTCGCAGATTTTAATGAACTTTAGATATGTTGTAAGGAGCAACAAAAAGAGATACGTATTTTTTTTTTTAGCTGCCCAATCTCACGTTTAAGCGTTATAAAGTGGGTTCATTTGTTTTTTGTATGAAAACTTGTCCTTAGTTTGCGAAAACTAGATTTATTTGTACGCAGTGTTAAAGTACTGAAGAAAATACAAATTTTTATACCCATATTGCCCATATAGTGGACCCAGAGTTGCCACATTTTTTAATTATTTGAAATATATGGGAAAAAGTCTCTTCGGTAAAAGTCGCATAAAAACCGAACGGTTTCGAATATCGGAATAAGCTCAGAAACCTACTCGATTAAATTAAATAGACATTGCTATGCATTATTTTTAGCTTAATACAACTAAAATTCCTTAATAAAACACCAGATTTAATGTTACTCAAAACACATTTTTTTAATAACAAAATACTTGAAAATCTTTGGGCATAATTTGTAGCCCAGTGAATGTGATTTCAAAAAACCTTTCATTTAATACCAAATTTGTCTATAGTTACTTTAATAGAACAAAATAAACCAAAAAAAGCTCAAAGTGTGATCATTTTCGACCGCACTTAGTAACGCCTAAACATGAGATTGGGCAGCTAAAAAAAAACGGGTGCCTTAAATTTGTATTCTCTACAACATATCCGAAGTCCATTAAGATCTGATGGTTCGAGTCGGAAGATCTCCCTTGTAAGTGTTTTTTATCTATCACGGATAACCTACCCATAAAAGTATTGCCCGGGTCTTACAAACATTTATCTCCACATTCCAAATCTGCTCTTCGAATATTCCTAACACTTACTATTTTCGCGAAATTCGCAATTTCGTTACTTTTTTTTAAATGTGTGTGATAATTAACAGATTATAAATAATATAAAAAACATGCTAATTTTTCAATTTCTTAAAAAAATTTACAATAAAGCAACAATTTTAAAAAGTTTTTATTTTGAAAGTTTTTATTTTCACTAGTGAAAAAAGCATGAATTTTCGGAATAAATATGTAATTTTTTTTTTGAAAAAAATAAATTTAAAGTCCCCTCCTGAGAAGTGTATAAAAATATTGTACAAAAGTTATAGATTACTGTTTCAAAAACGTTCAAATGCGAATTCCTTTATTTTCATTTTAAAAACAAATTGACTCATACCACTTTCAAAATAAATAGTTAATTTTTAGGATGTTAAAATTCTTTTTTTTTTATAAATATCTTTTCCTTTTTAGATAAATGCTTTAGCTAATCGTGCTGCTGGCAAAGGGTATGAAAATGAGGCATTTTATGAAAATATAAAATTTCATTTTCTTGGTATTGAAAATATTCATACACAAAGAGCTAGTTTGCAAAAACTAATTGAAGCTTGTGAACAAAAGACACCAACTATGAGTGGATTTTTAAATGCTTTAGAATCATCAGGATGGCTTAAACATATACGCTCGATTTTGGATACATCCAGGTAATTAGATCAACAAATTAAAGTCGGGCATGCCGACTATATGATACCCTACACCTGTCTGTTAGAAGTCAAAAAGTATTTGTGTCCAACATAATAATGGGTTTAAAATGGACTTGCGTCAATATTTATTTAAAAATTAATACAAAATATGTACTTAAGTAAAACATCCCAGCCAGAAATTAACAAACATAGAAGTATTCTGAAAGCACTACGTATGGTAGTTAAACGTTACCAAAGCAACATGTTTTTAATGATTATAGTGTTCTCAGGGCACTCAAATGATAACCAAGATTTACGGTCTCATGTAGGTATTTTAGAGTATTCTTAAAACGTTACAAAAACCAAACATAAAGTAGTTGTAAAGCGCTACGTCTTTTGTTTTTAAAACGCTTCCAAAACATTTGAAAACCCAAAAGTATAATGATTTTTAAAGTGCATTTAATGCAAAAATTGACTGCTTTCATAGAATTTTAAATACAAAATGTGGAATAATTTTCCAGTACTCCAAATACCGAAAAGAAAGTAATTTCCCAGTGCTAAAAACACATTAATTATTTTTTTATATTTTATTAGTAATTAAATTTTTTTTAAATAATAAAGTAAAAAAGTTATTACATTAAAACGTAATTGACAAATATGTTGAATTTTCATGGTGTAGGTTTCTGACGATGGAAATATTATGATAGTAAAAGAAATTTTTAGTACAAGATATTCTAAATACAAATGTGGTGATATATATATAAAAGGCAACTGTTTTAAGGAAACTAAAAATTTTTTTGACTACCCAATCTCATCAAAGGAAATAGGAATATATAATGTGAAAAATTTAGATGAAAACAACATTGACATAGGTATACATATGGTGGAAGTTAAATTCATTCTTACAAATTTTTATAATGATTCAATTGCTATTACTCTTTTACATAAATAAATTTAATACAACATTTAAAAAAAGTAAAAAATGATCTTTATTACTAAAATACATACAAACATATCAGTGGCTTTTGACGAAAGTGCTTGTTTTTAAAACACACATTTAAATACGCTTAATATATATTTAATGTTGCATAGAAGTATTTCTATAAAAACTTTCCGTTTTTTTAATTACTGCAGTAAAACTGCGGCAAGTTACGAGTGAAAATAAGTGCTTTAAAAATGTTGAAATAAGTTGATTTGAAAAACGTCTGGTATATTATAGTATAATAGCAATAAATGTGCGGACTAGACTAAAATACACTCACAAAAGTTTTACAGTAGAATCTACTGAAAAAGACTTATTTCAGTTTAAAAGGCGACAAAGGTAATTACAGTTAAAACAACTAAAAATGTAGTTGTTTTTAACTTTTAAAAAACATCTAACAAATGTGGTTAAAAACAACTACCAATGTCGTAAAAACAACTGACAATTTTTTAATACAAACAGGTTATTTTTTTTGGTATTTTAAAAAAATTTCATTTTTTTCTTCATTTAATTACAACAAAATTTAGTATTTCCAGCATCTTACTTAAAGTCTCAAGTCAACATTCCAAACGGTACTCCAGCTATGACGTTTTAATGCATTGGAGATACAATTAAATTATCTAATTATTATTTGCAAACTCTAAACATATTAATATAAACTAAACGAGAATTTTTCAAAACATAGTTTTTCAAAATATATTTTTTTATTTTAAAATAACTAACAAAATTGAACTGTTTACCTCAAAATTACTGTTTGGTAGTTGTTTACAAAAATTTTAAAACAACTGCTTTAAACAATTGTTAAAAATTTTAGTAGTTTTCGTTAGTTGTTTTTGAAAACAACTGTCAAAATAGTTGTTTTGCATTATTTCATACAAAAACAATTGTAATTACAGTTAAAACAACTACTACTGATTACTACACAAACAACTGTCATGTAGTAACTGTAAAACTTTTTTGAGTGTATCCACAGTTAAAAGTTTTATTGACTACACTATTTTATCAAAATTCCACAGATATCTTTTTTATTTCAATAAACATCAGTAAAGTTTGTTTAAAAAGTGCTATTAAGTAATTTAAATATGTTTTTTTTTCAAACGTTCTCAGAACGTTTTGGATTTGGTATAGTGTATGCTTTGATAGTACTTAGTTTTTTGAACCATCATGAACCATCATTTGATAAACATCAATTAATTGAAATCGAATATGACAATATGGTGTTTATTTATATTTTATTAAAATACACAATACAAATATTTAAATCCAGAAAAAAATAAATCAGCATCGGTGCGATGTACACTCGGAAATTAAGATGGTAGAAATTACTAAAAATAACAGTTGAAATGACTACAAATGTATTAAAAAGGCGATGAATGTATTTGTCATAAAAATTAGTAACCATGTAGTAATTTTTAATTATTGATAAAACAACTACAATTGTAGTAAAAACGATTAACTAAGCGGTCAAAAACAACTTACCTTAAATAAATGCATAAACCATAAAAACGAACAACAAAGCAATAAACATAAAACGACGCTATAAGTTATAAAAACTACTGTTTTTAACAGTTATTTTGTCGGTATTGAAAAATTTTGTTTTAATAAAAAAAATATATTTTTTCTTTTAATTACAATTAATATTTGTATTTTCTACATCCAATTTAAAATGCAAAGTCAAATTTTCAACCGTTATTCCAGTTATGACGTTTCTATGCTTTTTTAGATGCAAACAAATTTTCTTATTATTATTTGCAAACTATGAAAATATCAATAATAATAATAAATATAAACTAAACGAGAAATTTAAAAAACTTGATATAATCTTCTATTTTTAAATAACTAACAAAAATTAACTGTTTACTGCAAAATTACTGTTTTGGGAGTTGTTTATTAAAATACTAAAATAACTACTCAAAACAACTGTTACAGGATTACATTGTTTTTGGTTAGTTATTTTTTTAAATGTCTAAATAATCGTTTTCCATTTTCTCATAAAAAGTGACTACAATAACAATTAAAACAACTCTCAATTAAAACAACACTCAAAAAAAAGTCTGTAAAGTCAGCAACATTTTTACTATTAGGACCCGTGCAGAACAATTGCTAATATCAGCAAAACTTTTGCTGAATTTTCAAATATTGCTGACTTTACTGACTTTTTTATTTTAGTGTACTATTGCGAATGACTTGCATGTAGTTACTGGAAGAATATTCTGAGTGTACGTGTTATTAAATACTGAAAAGAAAAAAAATAATTAACATCACTGCAAACGCAGTTAAAACAAAACCACCAGTCTTTTAAAAAAAAATTTTTTAATAAAAAACTAAATTTTTGTAAATATTCTTAACTTGATTTTATTTTCACAATCTACAATGTTGAAAAACTACTTTTACAAAAAAAATCACTTTAATTACTTACGTTTTGTTATATTTTTCCAAATCATTCATGCCACATGTCTTCTGTATATTATTACATATTTTATTTATTTAATAAAAATTACAGCACAGAAGTTTTCTCTAACGACGCGTCTTTTTCCGTTTTCTTTTCTTGACTAACAATAAAAAACAAACATTCTTCTCACATTCCTTTATTAGCAAATCGTTGCACGCACGTTTTTGTTTTTACGAAAAAATTGTGCGTGGGAATATAAAGATACAAACACACTTTGTTAAAAAGCTGAAACAATTACCCGAAATAACTGTTACTACAAGACAGTATTTTTGGTTAGTTAATTTTTTAAATGACTGTCGGAAATAGTCATTTTACATTTATACATGGAAAAAAACTGCAGTTACAGTTAAAAATTTCTAATACCGTTTTTCTCCCGAATGACCTACCTGTAGTTAGTAAGAATATTCTGAGTGTATAATTTGTTAATAAAAGGTCAAAGATATTCCTCCTACTTTTTCCAATATGGCGTTTTTTTTAGGATGCGTGTCTCAAAACCGTCAAAAATTAGGTCCGAAAATTTATTTAAAAACTGAGTCTAGGCATAGACCGATTTTAACTAAAAAATCATTAGGCTTCGTCTTTGGGCCGATATAAGTTAGATATCTTAATATTTGTGGCCTGCAGCGTGCGAACAAGATTACATAAACAGACAGACGGAAAGCGCTAATTCGACGCAAAAAGTGGTTCTCAGTCGATAGATACTAAAGGTGGATCTTGATCCAATACTTTTTAGTGTAACAAACATCAGCACTAACTCAATATACCCTGACCAAGTACACGGAGAGAATTGTCTTCATGATATTAATGAATTTTTGCATAAAAGCAATGAAGTTGCACTGGAACTCGTCCAATGAAACTTATCTTTGCAATGTTTGATATAATTTTTTACAAAATATCATTTTAATTATTAAAAGTTTCATTCACTCAGCGAAGAAGTTTCATAGAAAACTAGTTTCATGGAAAGTATGAAGCTTTTCATTAATTTTAAGAAATTTTCGTTCACTTCGTGAAGAAAATTTTCATTAGTTTGTTTACTGCAAACTTTTCATTAAAATTCTCTATGTGTATGGTAAAAAAAAAGAGAAATTTCCTTATCCATGAAATACCCAGCCAGAAAAAAAACCAACGGACCACCGCTGGCAAGGCACTGTAGCAAGTGGTACAAGTGCTAGAAATAATGCTTTCCCAATCCTAAAATGATAACATCATCCGACAAAAGGGGCGTCAGTTCAGAAAGTGTCGGACAAGCACTGGGGAAACAAAATTTTTCACGTTGGCAAAATGTCGGTTAAACCATGAAATAGGTGCTCTAAAAATTTGTTTTCCAAAATAAAAAAATGTTCATGTATAATTTTTTGGTCCCGCCGGGATTTGAACTCTGTCCGTCAAATTGCCAGCCGACAGTGCTTTACCAGTGGTTAGACTTTTGAGCAGTTGGTAATTTCTGACTGGATAGCACGTGGAAAATATGTTGGCATAGTGGTCTCAGATAATTTCTGTAGACAACTTAAACTATTGTAAAACAAATACTAGCAAAACGCTTTTTAGAAACGCTGGTAAAGCGTCTTAAACAAGTATTCTGCCAGTCGTTTATCTACAATTCCTTTTTTATTACAATAGCCAGTGGTATACCAGCGCTTGATTTTTTTGTACCACTGGCAGTTTCTGACTGTATACTTTATATATATATATATTTTTTTTTTAATTTCAGCTTTATTTCAAATGTAGTTGATACAGGTGTCTCCGTTGTGGTGCATTGTTCGGATGGTTGGGATCGTACGGCACAAGTTTGTTCATTGGCTTCACTGATGTTGGATCCATACTATCGTACAATTAAGGGCTTTCAGGTAAATTTCCCACAACATTTTTTAATAATATAACAAATCTGTATTACAATGTTTTCTTCGCAGGCTCTCATCGAGAAAGACTGGTTGGCTTTCGGTCATAAATTCAGTGATCGTTGTGGTCATGTACAAAATGATGCTCGTGAAGTTTCGCCCATATTTACACAATTTTTAGATTGCACTTGGCAATTGATGTCACAACGTAGCGATGCATTTGAATTCAATGAACGTTTTCTATTGATACTACACGATCATGTGCATTCTTGCCAGTTTGGTACATTTGTGGGTAATTGTGAAAAAGATCGTTTAGATTTGAAATTGGCTGAGAGGACATTTTCATTGTGGGGCCATATGGCTAATCATATAAATGAATATATTAATCCCTTGTATAAACCAAATATTGATGAGACAATTAAGGCTAATTTAGCACCACAATGTATTAAGTAAGTTGAAATTAATTTAAAAAGTTTGTTAAAAGATATTTTTTAATTAAAAGTAAATTTCACTTCCAGATTTTGGCGTGGCATGTATAGTCGTTTTGAAAGTGGTGTACATCCTCGAGAACCTTTAGGTGATTTATTGCTGGCCAGCAAAGATCATACTACATCATTGGAGGATCATGTACAACATTTAACCAAAGTAGGTTTTATATTTTAATAATTATCTTCCATATTTTTAAGTTTAATTGTGGTCTATGTGTTCTTTTTTTTAGCGCATTGCTAGTTTTAAAAATTATATCTCGAAATCTGCTAAAAAATTACAAGATGCTACTTCCACAAAATCCGTAACCAAAGAACCTACAACATGCGCCACAGATACCAATGACAATAAGTAAGATTTTAAGATTTTTGTTGTTAATTTGCTTACGACACAACAAATATATCAAAGTATAAACTATATTATTGGAATCACAGAGCTTTAAAGCTCTGTGAGCTAACTCCTGAAGAAATTGGAAATAAGCCAAAGAAACGTAGTGAAAAGTGAAATAATTTTTTTTATTTTAATTTAATTATCAGACAATTGACAAACTTAGCCCAAATTAAATACCTTACAATTAATTGTAAGATTTTTGTTTTAAACTATTAGAATAATTCTTTGAAGTTAGTCAAAAAGGTCTTAAGTCAGAAACCGGAGTTTTTCCTAAATACCAAACAAAATATGCATTTTTCTAACTATGTGCCTAAAGAGCAAATGATTACAATGTGAAGCTGCTTTGCTAGACTTAATTTATTGATACCAAACGAAAGAGAGAAAACATTTAGTTAAACCCAATCAAAACTCAAAATGCATTTTTTGACTTAATTCCTTTTTTGCCTAACGTCAAAGCATTATAATTACTATTAATTTTTTTATATTTTTTTTTAGATATAATTATGATAAAAAGATGAGTGAACTTTCTTCAGCCGATGATGATCATCCATTAAAACTTTCCGGTGGTGTTGGTGGTGGCGGTGAAGGAAGTGGTAGTAGCAGTAATGGTGGTGGTGGCATGTCTTTTGCTAGCTTATCGGTAAGTTATTGTATTCGAATTGCTAGTTAATTTGGCGACTTTTTTTGAAGAATGAAATTCTTTATAAAAGATTTAACAGATTCTAAAGCTTATTTAAAATCTATGAATTTATTCAAAGAAACTGCAACTGACATTAAATGACACAGGACCAGAACAGATAGCTAAAATTGTGCATCGAGATGTTTTGGGGGTGGGTGATTTCAGAAATAAACTCGAAAATTTTAAATTAAAAATGGTGTATCCAAAATGGTGGCAAAAAAGTAAATTTTTATCCGATCAAACAAAAGCTTTGTGCAATTAGATTTTAGCAATTCAAAATGGTGGAACGAATAAAGCCGATAAAAGTTAGTCAGTGGAAAGACTTTTATATAAAAAGTTAAAGTTTTTATATAAAAGTCTTTGCACTAGTCGCAGCTGCCTGAACATGTTTTGGGGGGTAGGCTATTTCAAAATTTAACCCAAAAACTAAAAATTATAATTATACATATACATTAGAGCGACTCACCAAAAAAAAGTGCTCAATGTACCCTCCTAAAAATGAACCTCGGACTTTTTTAAGATGACATTTAAAATATTTCATCTGAAGCTTTGACCTCTCGTGAGCTGGACCATTTTGAAAATGGATCTATTTTTGCATGTTTTGTTAATTTGAGAATCTGTTTCCTTACCAACATATACAATATGGGTATCATAAGAAAGGTTTTTTTAAGGCGCGTCCAACTGTATGTACAATTTGTCCAAGGACGATCATCCATATCCTTTTTTTAAGAATATTCTGTAAAAAAAACGGGTTTTAAATTTTTTGTTCGGGGTTGTTTGTAATAAAATGCTAAATTAACATATTTTAAACTTTAGTCAATTTAATTAAATGCGAGTCTCAGCTTTTTTTAAAATTCGTGCTAGTTCGCGTTTTGACAAAAATGCAATGGGGTGGTAACTCTTTGTTTTAAATAGGGCAATATGGGTATCAAATTTTTTCTTTTGCCAAGTACATCATCTTTGTATGTAAATAATTTAGATTTTTTGCAAATTTGATTCATTTTACACGGTGCTCTGGAATATATATAAATGCAATTTTGTGGTAACTTTGATCATGTATGGATGAAATAGGACTAAAGAAAGAAAAAATAAATTATCCACGACTTTTTGGCGGCATATTTTTTTCGCAAATTAAAAAAAGAATATGCCGCCAAAAAGTCGTGGATCATTTTTTTTTTTTTTTCTTTCTTTAGTTCTATTTTCATCCATACATGATCTAGATACTAAATCCGCTATCATATTAGAGTTACCAACCAAATTTCATTTATATATATTCCACAGCACCGTGTAAAATGCATCTAATTTGCTAAAATCTAAATTATTTACATACAAAGAAGATGTACTTGGCAAAAGAAAAAATTTGATACCCATATTGCCCCATTTAAAACGAAGAGTTACCACCCCATTGCATTTTTGTCAAAACGCATTTTTGTCAAAAAAAAGCTGAGACCCGTATTTAATTAAATCGACTAAAGATTAAAATATGTTAATTTGGCATTTTTATTACAAACAACCCCGAACAAAAATTCAAAAACCGTTTTTTTTACAGAATATCCTTAAAAAAAGGACATGGATGATCGTCCTTGGACAAATTGTATATACAGTTGGACGCGCCTTAAAAAAAACTTTCTTATGATACCCATATTGTATATGTTGGTAGGGAAACAGATTCTTAAATTAACAAAACATGCAAAAATGGACCCTTTTTCAAATGGTCCAGCTCACGAGAGGTCAAAGCTAGAGCCGAAATATTTTAGATGTCATCATAAAAAATACCAATGTTCATTTTCAGGGGGGTACACCTTGCACGAATTTAGCTTCCATACAACTTGAGTCGCTCTAGCATACATATATGTTCTTAATAAACTGTTTTAATTAAACTTATTCATGTCGTACACTCAAAAAATAATTTAGTAGAAAAGTTAGTAAAACGTCTTGTAAATCAAGTATACTATTTTTCAGCAAATTTTTGGCTGAAATTATGTTTTCAGCTAAAATTTTAGTTATAATTATTTAACACTTAACTGTTTTGAAGTAATGTTTTACTAATATTTACTAATTTATTTTGCTAAAAAAAATTGTGCTGATAAGAACATTTAAAGTGTGGACGACAACCGCATTGAAAGATATACGCAGAATGAAGTAGATGTCGCTGCATGTCAAGATGTAGTAGAAACGAGGAAAATTACACTAAAAAGCACAACTCTTGTAAGACATATAAAAAACTCAACCATGGATCTGTTTTTCATACATAATAAAACAAAATTACGACAACAATGTGTATCGTATACATATAAATTGAGAATTAAAATAACTTAAATTTTGCGTTGACACCGGCTTGTTAAAGTAGTTGTCTATTAATTAAATTAAAGACAAATTAAATGTGTATTCGTAAACTGAATGATTATAGTGACTATTAATATAGTGTGGTCAAATTGCAAACAAATATACGTTCAGGTAGACAGACTAAAGCGAAGACAAGTACACAGATCTTACGTTATTTTGTATGTTTCCTTTTTCTTATTGCAAAAAAAGGTTTGTATATTTAATATTGTGTTATTTTCGTTTTATTTGGTTTCTAGAAAAATGCCAATATTTAGACAAACATTGATGTAAGTAATTGAACGATAATTTGCTTATGTTATGTTTAATTATTTCTATATATTTTCAGATATTAAATTAATTCTTGTTGTCAATGTGGAATTATGAACATTTTTATATTTTGTAACGTATTGTAAACTATTTTTTAAAATAATAACAAAAAAAATGTTTGCTGTCTTTACTAACCTTTTAATAAATTAAATTAAATTTTATGAAAAACAGCATTAATTTAATGAAAAGTTTCAGTGGACGAGTTCCAGTGACATTTCATAGATCTAATGCAAAAATACATTGATATCATGCAGAGAATTCTCTTAGTGTGAGGATATATTAAACAAAAACTTCTAGAAATTCGACAATTCAGCTTTAAGTAAGCCGCTGAATTTGAGGTGTTTTATGAAACAAACAAATATTAGAATCTAAATATATTTTGAGGTTTTACTATTAGACAATTCTTCGAAATCTAAGAATTTTTCTTTAAGGTTCCTCAAATCCGACTATAGCACTTTTGTAATTTATTGATTTTTTTTTTATTTATTCCTACAGCTTTCCGATGAAGTTGATCCCAGTACCATAAATGAGGAAATTAACTCTGTAGCAGTTGATTGGAAATCAATGCGTAATGTTACCGCTTGTTCTTGTTCAACACCATTCGATCAATTTAGCAAGAAAACCCACTGCTGGAAATGTGGTGATATATTTTGTGAACGTTGTATAGATAAAAATATTCCATTGCCCGGACAAGATAGTGGTAAACCGGTGCCGGTATGTCGCACGTGTTTTCGTTTGGTACAAAAGATTAGCCCATAAATTTATGATGAAACAAAAATTATTCAGTCAAACGGAATTCCTGTACCGCTTGTTTACCAAGCGTAAATCTGCTGTGTTAAATGTATGGGATGATAATTAACAAGTGATAAATTGCTTTCCAAATAAAAAAGAGAAGAAGAAAAAATTGCAACAAATAGATTGAGTGTGAATGTCTTGTGAAACTTATGAATTCAAATTATTTAATGGATGTGTATGCATGTGTTATTTTAAATTTATTTTGTAAAGAATCAAAAAAACTAATTAAAAAAATGTATATACAGTGACTCAAACGGCAAATCGGACAAAGTATATTATATTTTTCAAAAAAAAGACTTTGCATTGAAAGCATAATTTTTGTGAATTTTTCTTTCTAGACCATGTAATTATAATTGCGCCAAAAACCTAACACGTTTTCGCTACGTACACTGAGAGAGTTGTCTTCACTTCAGCAATGGATTTCTTCATAGCTTTAATAAAAATTGTCTCTGGAATTCGTCCTTTGAAACTTTTCATAGAATCTATGAAACAGGTTTATTAAAATCAATGTTTGTAGAATTAATGAAAATCCTCATGAATCATTCCGACAATGAAGCGTTTATAGAATTTATGGTTTATAAAAGTTAATAAATTTATAGAATTTATTAAATTTTTTGATGTTAAGAAGGTCCTTGAATTAATAAAACTCTTCATGTATGTCTTGAAAAATATATTGCAACTAGCCAATGAACCAATCATGTGATTTTTTAAACAATTTCATATAAGTCCAAAAATATTGAAATAATAATCACTTTATAAAATATGTTTAACATTTGAAAATTAAATCTTCAAACTAACGTTTAAAATGTATGAAAATTAATGAAATTATGAAATTTTATGAAAAAAATAAAAAATTAAGTATTTGAAATAATTTCAAAGCTCTAAAGAAAATTTTCATTAAATTTATGAAGAGATAATTTATGAAATCGAACAAATTTTTTTTTATGAAACTATGAATTTTTATGAAAAATTACTTAATATTAATGAAATTTCTTGGATATAATGAAATTCTTCATTGAATCTACGAAAAAAAGTTCTATGAAATTGTTTCATTAATATCATGAAGGATAATTCTTTCAGTGTTTGACAGAAAACATCGAAAGAAATAAAAAAAGTCAAATTTCAAAGTCAAAACAGAAAATTTACATTGGAATAATTTAGGCCTGATTACCTTCAGAAATTAAAAATCAAACAAATAATATTTGTGGTAAATATTTGTAGCATTTGATTGCCAATATAAGTGAAAAAGTAATCAGTATCACTAAAAACGTGTTGTTCTACGTCTAGAAAGTCAAGAAATAAAGATCGCACCAAAAACAAGCACATCAGACTAAAAATGCAATATAGTATTGAAATCAGGGTAAAAAGTTTATTCCGTGGCGATTAAAGGTGAAACTAAATGCTAAATTCAATTTACTGTTCATAAGAACATTAAGTTACATTTGCAGTAACAAAACAATTTAAGGAGAGAAAAATAAATTTGAATTACAATTTGAAGAGGTACGCAGTCTTCGATGTGAAGAAAATGCCGTTAAAAGTAAATAACCTATGAAAAAGTATGCAGAAATTTGTACAAGAATGTGATTATGTATTAGTACAATTAATATATATGCAATGCTCTCACTCTCTGTTAACCCTCTAACTGGCAAACGATGTTTTGCAACGACATTCATACTATGTGCTCCACTCGAAAAACAAATAATAAGTTCTTCAACAAATTGTTTATCGTTGCCTAATTAAGACGATATGACCCAAAATATTTTAGGGTGCATGTTGAAATCTAAAGCATATAAAAGAGAAGTTTTGAACAAAAATTATTTCTCTTACCAAGATATAACCACACTCCAAAAACTATTTTTTTTTCTGCTTCCTATACGATTTTCGCTTTTTTGAAAAAGCGAAATTAGGCGAAAAAGTATCGAAACTTCAATTTATATTGTTCAAACTTCAACGCTTTGCTATTAATACTTAATGTCTTCCTTCTGCCAAATTTTATAAAAATCCGTCTATTGTTTATAAGTTAAGATGATGTCCTTTAGAGGAATCCTGATAAAATATTGTGAATCCTTGGACCAAAGTAAGGACTTATTATTAAAAATAAAGCTTCAATCTTACTTATATTTTATTAAAAAGAGTTTTTAGTCAACTTAAATTGGTTTTCTCGCTTTTTGGAAAAAGCGAAATTAGGCGAAAAAGTATCGAAACTTCAATTTATATTGTTCAAACTTCAACGCTTTGCTATTAATACTTAATGTCTTCCTTCTGCCAAATTTTATAAAAATCCGTCTATTAGTTTATAAGTTAAGAATAATGTCCTTTAGAGTAATCCTGATAAAATCGTGTGAGTCCTTGGACCAAAGTAAGGACTTATTATTAAAGATAAAGCTTCAATCTTACTTATATTTATTATAAAGAGGTTTTAGTCAACTTAAATTGGTTTTTTAGATTTTTGAAAACTATGTTTTTCCCAAATAATTATTTTTGAAATTTTACGAAATTTTGATTTTGAAGCTTTCTTGCTTCCAAACCGTGGACGGCACACGAAAAATTTCTTTGCAAAATATTTAGCAAATTTAATTTTCTATCGGAATATATTAATTTCTAAGTATAAAACGCTAATTTGACGCATTTATGGTATATTTTATGAAGACTGCCATGAGGCAGCATTACCCGTTAGAGGGAAGTGCTTGCAAACAAGAAACATGCCTATTTTAAGGAAAATCAAAGCTTAATTGAAAAAATTTTTCCTGAAATCATAAAAAAAAATATTTCGAAAACTATCAGCAGCAACATTAAAAAATGATAATTTATCAATATACAGTCGCAAAAAAATATTCATTTTCCCTATTTGCAGCCACAAGTTATATATTATATCTCAGTAAGTGAGAGTATTGCAGTCTCTTTATTTTAAAACTCTTTGGTACAATACATATCAACTGTTTTTTTCGACCTTATTTTAAGAATGGACTGAACTCATACCAAAAATTAAGTTATTTTGTGGCAAGTATTCTATGAAATATATAAAAAAAAAGCAATGTTTTAAAAAACCTCAAAAATGTCTATGAGCTACACGCTATTTGACAAATTTTATTTTTATTCACTATACAAAATTCTTCCAAATTCAAAATTCTTCCCCGGATAGACCAAAAATTAGTCAGTTGTAATATATTTCATGGCAATTGTTGTTTTTTAACATTATGTATACAAAATAAGAATAGAAAATGTTTTCTTCCCAGCAAAAAAACAGTGCTTACTCAGAAGAACTTCCGGAAGGCATTATTTACTTACGAAGCGCTTCCAAAGCAAATCCGGAGGACATGATTTTTGTTCGCAATGTCCCAATTGGTATGTGTCTTTTAAATAGTTGAAAAGCCATTTTTTGATGTGTACTCTTAGAAGCAATAAATTCATGCCTTCTGAGGCAATAAGAAGCGCTTTTTTTGTATGTTGACAACATTAATGCTTCATGTTATGAATTCTTTCTTTACTGCTACATTGTAAGCATTATTCACTGCTTCAAAGAAGTCATTTTGGAAAGCACAACAGAATGCCTTCCCTAATTGCTTTATTGTATGCAAGGCGGTTAAGCGCTATTTTGGAAGCATACAAATGTAGTTACTGCTTACCAAGTCGAGGTTATTTTTTGCTGGTTTCCCATAAAATATGTCCGTAAAGGTCATTTGTACCTATTTAAGTTGTATAAAAATTGCAATTTGTAACCTTTGTGAATAATACATTTATTTGCTTTAATTTTACCTTTAATCGCGATTTTTATTTATTATCCTCAAATTATTTTTTCGATTTTCCGTTTGACCTTGAAATTGGACTTTTTTTGTTTCTTTAAAATTTGTATGCAGCGAAACCCTCATAGGTTTCTGGCGCAATTACAATTGCATGGTCTAGAAAACATGTTCCAACAAAACGATTTTCAAAACAAAAAAAAAATGCTATTGAAAAATACAATATTTTGCCCGATTTTCCGCTTGAGTCACTGTATATTTTTAGGATTATTAAAATCACGAAAAAAATTATATAAAAAAATTTGCATTTTTCAGTAAAGGAAATATTCAAAATATAATTATTATGTAAAACATCAATAAAATGAAACATGTTTATAACATAGAGTTATTAAGTTAAAAAATGTATTTAATTTTTTTTTTTTTTTTTTAAAATGTTGTTACCCAGCCAGCAAACGGACTCAGAAATGTGTCAAAAGTGGGTTAAAAAAATATTATTAAAAATCTAATTTTTTGTCTGAAATTGGATATATATTTACATCTCATATATAATCCATTTAAAAGTATATATACGAATATATGCTATAATAAAACAAAACAAATTCTATCACTTTTATGTATAATTTTATATGGCATCACATATAATTCTATATAAATTGATGTGTTAATTTTTATATAAAAATATATATAAACATATATGGTAAATATGAAAAAAATCGATCACTTTTATATATAATTATCAGAAAAGACAAAAAAAAAGCAAAATTCAATGTATTGAAAGCAAAAAAATATTATAAAAAAAGTAAAAAAAAAATGTAGTAAAGCTACTATTAAAAACAAAAGTTCAAAGTTAATTGAATAAATAATATTTCATTAGTAAAAAAGAAATTTGAAGTCAAAAAATATTAAAAACTCAATAAACAGCCCATAGAACTTAAGAAAAAAAACTATTTTAATGTTCAAAATTTAAAATTCCAATTCGAGCAAAAAAAAACATAAAAAATTTGTCTTCTTTGGTAATGCCTATATATAAACATATATTTATGGTAGAAACAAGAAAAAAATTCTATCACTTTTACATATAATTGTATAAGGCATCACATATCCATTGATTTATATTTAAATTTGTATTAGTATTTAGAATGTTAAACAAATAGCAGTGCGGATTTAGAAAGAATTTTATGAAGTTACATAAAATTTTATCAAATTATATATAACTTGATAAAATTAGATGGACCCATTTTTTCGAATTAAATTATATCAGTTGAGATAAGGTTATGTATGCCATTTTTCGGATCAGCTATGATATGATGTGATAATGAATTATAAAGGGTCCGCCATCTAACGTTTTTTTTCAACTAGTGCTTATTTCGTGAATGGTAACACTTAGCTCATGTCTGATTTGACAGATAATTAATTAGTTTTATCCTTCCGCTGAACGAATATGGTTGTGTATACGCTTGAACAACGCTGGGAAATATTGCGACATTACTTTGAAAATCATGGTAATGTTGCAGAATGTGTGCGAAAATTGCGTACGGATTTTGAAGAAGATAAGCACCGTCAGCTCCGTATGTTCGTTATCTTCTGAAAACCACCTCGGAGCTGCGATTTGACACCGTTGGACTATTATTTGTGGGTTGCCGTCAAAGATAAGTGTTACGCCAACAAGCCAGAGACAATTGACGCTTTAAAGAACAATATTCGTGAAGCCATTGGACCGATCGTATAGGCTACTGCATGGCCAGCCGAGGCAGCCACTTGAATGAAATTATTTTCCATTATTAACCGGAAGGATTGTACTTTCAAACAAAAAAAGAAATTTGAGAAAATATTCAGTAGTTTTTTTATAGCATTTTCAAAAAAAAAAAGTTATTTGGCGGACCTTTTTTCATCGGGATATTACAATGACGGAACTTTTTTTCATCGGGATATTACAAAAACAATAAAACCACGAGTTAAAGATGTACATTTGGATGTCCATTTCATTTTATTATTGCCAACAACAATTGGTTTTAATGCAACACAAAAACTCACAAAAAATATTAACAAATCTTAAAAATCACCACTGCAAAACATCTATTTCTTACGATGTATCGTGTTGATAAAATTCGTGACACACAACGGTTAATATTTTTTGCCGAGTTCATTGGAATTTAAAGAGAAATTCCGCGCACAAAGAAATTTTAAATGTTTTTTTCTTACATGAAAATTGACAAATAAAAATAATTCAAACATTTTTTTTATTCCAAACAGATTCTTGTTTCATTTTTGATTCTCCTGTGAATGCTCTTATTAGTTTCGTCAGTAAAAAGAGTGTTTTTTGACCAAAAAATTTTGAAAACCTCAAAAAAAAAATTGATTAAGATTTGAATCATTTTGATTTCAAAATAAGAGTGCTCTAAAAATTGTTAGTTTTTTGAGTCATTTTAGTGTCATGTATTTTGAGGGCTCCGAAATTTGCTGCCTGGGTAATTCCAAATTGTGTTAAATATTTAAGTAGTACTATTGAAAATTTAAAATTTCAAATATAAAATTATATTTGTTATATTTTACAAATATAATTTTATAAAATATTATTTCAAAATTTGTTCTTTATATATTTAGCACAAATTATATTATTATTAAAAAAATCACAAAAAAATGTTATGCTTAAAATCGTTTGCAAGGAAATGATAAAAAAATCGTATGAGTTTTATTAATTTCAAAATTTTAATAATACTCATACGCCAAACACTGCATTTTCATTATATATGAACATTTTAAAACTACGATTCCAATTGTGGCATTGTCTTCCAATATCACAGGGTTTAAAAAAGCTGGGAAAAATCTAAAATCGACAAAATAATCCGTATTCTATATATTATCAATAATAAAAGTTATTCACCCCTATCGTGAATATTTTTTCCGTCGAATTGTTTTCCCTTTTCACTCAATTCCAATTGTGAATAAAAGTTCCATCGAAATTTGTTCCCTTTGTCTAATCATTCACTCGTGAACAGGGGAAATTCACGATAGCAATTTTCACTTGAGGGGGAATGAAAATTACATGGGAGCAAACATTTCCTTTTTATTCACGATAGGGGTGATTGTTTTAATTGTTTAATGAACACATGGGCGTACTTCAAAAAACCTTAGAAAAGTTCATCTCCATCTACAATATTTTAGGTTTTTTTTTTATTTTTTTTTTTGTTGTAGGGTAGGGCTAAATATTTGTAATTTTTAGATCTTTGCGCCGTTTGACATTGACCTATATGGCCACTATTGCCAATTTGTACTCTCCTCTACAAGTTTCTTATAAGTTTTAGTCTCGAATTTATGGTTAGGAATCTAAAATGGTAGTAATATGTTATATGTTTCCTGCTAAAACTATGTACATATTTTGTTCACTACAAACTTTCAACTAATCAATAAGAAATTAAATTTGTATTTTGACATCATTTATCCAAAATGTTGATTCTGTCCAATGTTTATCCTCAAATTTAGTACTCTTCCTTGCTTCAATACACTGATAATATATACCGCATCTTTATATTCCTTTATTGTTTTTGTCTCAACTTAAAGTGCGCGAATGTCGCGTCCGTCGCCCAGGAATTACCCACATGTGACTTTTTAATAAAATACATGATGTTCAAAACATCATATCTCTTGAATGCGTCATCCAATCGTTATCAACTTACCGGCATGTTAAAGTTTATATACCTTCTCGAAAAGGTTTTGAGGAAAAATAAATCTTTTTTAAAAAAAGGATAAAAAATATAAAAATTTTATTGATTTGCAAATATCTCAAAATGTATATCCTTATTTTTTTTTAATTTTTTGTTCAGAGTTAACTTGACATGTTATCTACACTCATAGGAATAAACCTGTAAAAATAGCAAAAAAAAAAAAACTATTAAAAATTAGTTAAAAATTATATTGCCGAAAAAACTGATAAAATGAACAGATTTGTTTACTAAATATTAGTAATATAAGAATAGCAAAAATAAATCTATTGAATTCACAAATACTTAGTTATATTTAAGCATAATTTTAGTTAATTGAAAGTAACAAAATAATCTGCTAAAATCAGCAAAAACATTTACTAAATATTAGTAGACAGAAAAATCATTAAAAAATGTGTAAATTTTTAAAGTTTTTTTTTTAAGCGAATAAAAGTCTGCCCTTACGAAATCAGCAATCTACAATTTTTTAACAAAAATTTCTGTTGATTTTAGCAAAATAAACTGTTATTTGCATTCTACTTAATTTGATGTAAATATAGCAAAAATTTTGTTAATATTACAGTTTTTGTTTTTTAGTAAAAGTTTTTGCTAAATTTACATAGTAAAATGATATTCTCAATTAACTAAAATTCACATCGAATATAACTAAAATTTTGTAAAGTTAACAGATTTGATATTGCTGTTCTTATTTTATTAATATTTAGGAAAAAAAAAAAATCTGCAAAATTTAGCAGTTTTTTCTGCAAGGTCATTTTTAATTAATTTTTAGTAGCTTTTTCTGCTTTATTTACAGGTTTATTTCTATGAATGTACATCATATAAAATCATATATATATACAAGGTGGCGCAAAAGTAATCCTCCTATCAGAAAATGCTATAAATTTTGCGATTGGCCCCTAATGTCAGTTCTGTTTTGACATTTGTGTAGTAAACACATGCGAAATACACGTTAATAAACAATGTTACGCTACACTGCTCCAGAACGCGGAATATTGGTGACTATTTATTTGGCCAATAATCGGTCGGTGACTTTGGCACAACGTGAATTTCGTCGCAGATTTCCTGGCCGTCCAACGCCTACTGGTGAAACACTGCGACGTTTAGCCGCTCGCCTCGAAGAGACTGGTACAACACGAGATGCTGCCAGGCGTGGCAGACCCCGGAGCAGCCGTTCTGCAGAGAATATTGCTGCTATAGCCGAGGATGTCATGGAAGCGCCGTCGACATCGACCAGACGACGTGCAACGCAAATGGGTATCAGTCGACGGTCTTTACAGCGAATTTTGGTACAAGATTTGAAGATGTTTCCGTACAAAGTCCAGACGGTGCATCAGCTGTTAGCTGCTGACCACCAATCGCGTGTAACATACGCTCAAGCCATCCTTAATCACCACCAAGAGGAAGATGATTTTTCATCAAAAATAATCATGAGTGATGAGGCCCATTTCCATCTTAGCGGGTACGTAAATAAGCAAACTTTACGCTTCTGGGGCACTGAAAATCCGCGTGTAACCCACGAAGAGCCATTACACCCGCTCAAAGTCACTGTATGGTGTGATGTTTTCGCTGGAGGAGTCATCGGACCTTTTTTCTTCGAAGACGTCGCGGGCCAAACGGTTACTGTGAATGGTGAGCGCTACAGAGCAATGATCAACGAGTTCTTTTTGCCGCAACTTGATGAATTGGGATTGGAAAACATGTGGTTCCAACAGGACGGTGCAACGGCACACACTGCACGTGCCACAACCGATGTGCTGAAGGATGCATTTCCCGGGCGCCTAATCTCCCGTTTTGGCGATTTGCACTGGCCAGCAAGATCGCCTGATTTGACCGCACCAGACTTCTTTTTGTGGGGCTTTTTGAAGTCGCGGGTTTATGTCAACAAGCTTCAGACTCTTGCAGCTCTTAAAGACAATATCCGTCAAGAATATGAGGACCTATCGCCGGAAGTTTTGGCCAAAGTGATGGAAAATGCCATAAAATGGGCTCAAATGACAATCAACTGTGGCGGCGGCCATTTACATGACATCATATTCTCGACTTGATGTAAAAAAAATTAAAATACCAAATAAAAATAATCCACAAGAAGAATCAAAGTTTTTATTTTTTTTTTAAATTACAGCCAAAAAACATCGGAAGGTTATTTTTGCGCCACCTTGTATGAATGTACATCATAAATTTCAATGGGTTCGAAATATATTTCGTGGAAATCTTAATTTTGCTAAACATTCTTTTTATTATTTTAAAACACATTTTGCATTGTAGCTTATAATTAAATATCTTTTAATTGTTTGCAAGAACTTTTGTATAGTTTTGGAATGATCTTAATTTTTAAATGCTTTTAGAATTACGGTTCAAAATTTGACGAATTTTAAGTGATTTCAGATTTTTCTGAAAATTATGGTTTTACAGCACAGGACGAATTTCAATCCTACCACTGGACTAAAGATGGACTCCGGACTACAGAATCCGGACTGAAGATGGCATCAAGTGGACAAATTGCAAAGTGATTAGCGATATATTGAAGCAAAATTCAGAACCTGTCAACATTTTTATTGAAGCTTTTGTAAACTTCATAGCAAAATATTTAAGAAGACCTATTTTTCTGATGGATCTGCGACCCAATGCAAAAATAAATGTTCACACCCTAAAACCTGACTCGGTAGTATCAACCGTATTTGTTGCCAATCGAATGCTTCTTCGATTGTAATAACAGTCATTAAGTTGAAACAACAGAAATGCTGTCACGATAATAGAATTTCGATGACCTCAACAAAAATTCGGTGATAACTACCAAAAAATTCGATAGCTACAACCGAAACATTCGATTTTCTACAAATAGGGTTGCTACTACCGAGTCTGTTTTCATGTAAATACATGTTTGTTGTCGCTATCTGTTAAACAAAGTTAATCAAATAAATATCTTCGCGAATTATGAAATTTGCAAACAAAATGGCATCGATTTGTTAATGCCAATATTAGCATATTTTGCTATAAATATATATTTTAATGCCTATTTGGCATTTGTTGTTGCATATTTTTTACCAAAATGCATGGTTTTAAGAATATTTTTGGATATTTTACTAAAATCTGCGTTTTTTTGGAAAATAAATAAATTTTTTATATATATTTTTTTTTAAATTTATAAATATATATTTTGATTCATATTTTTTATCACGTATATAAAAATATACAGAAAAATACACTTTCTTACGATGATTAACGCTAATTTTCAAATTTTTTAACACTTTTAAGACAAAAATTATTTAAATTGTGTAAAAATGTTGAAAACGTTACAAAAATCAATAATAAATGCATATTTTTATAATTTTCAGTCCATACTTACGATGTTTAATGCATATTTTATGTACATAACACACGGTTATAAACGCATTAACTTCAAAATTTGTATTTAAATAATATTTATTATTTAAAAATAAAATATTTTTTAAAAAGAATGTTTCTGCGGAACATATTTCGAATCCATTCTGAAATTCTTATATGATGTAGATAACATGTCAAGTGAACTCTGAACAAAAATATCATTGTACTCATTTTGAGGTTTTGAGGTTTTTGCAAATCAATTAGATTTTTAATGTTTTTTTTTTTTTCTTTTTTAATTAAGATTTATTTTGTCTCAAAACCGCCTCGAGAAGGTTATATATTCTTTTTTATGATACTAAGTTCACAACAATTGGATGACGCGTTCAAGAGATATAATATTTTGACACCATTTTTACTAAAAAGTCCCAAATTTTAACTGCGAAAAACGCGAACTACACAGAATTTCGGAAAAACTAGAAATTATAATGTTAATAAGGTCCAGGAGAGTGTTTGCTAAAAATTTTGTGCAAATTGGAAGACATTAATCCGATTGGTGTGTCGATTTCTTGAATAATGACCCAGAGCTGTATTGTGCTCCATACGTTGATGAAATATGCGGGTTAATTTGCAATTAATTAATAACGAATCCGATTAAATAACTAATTGACAATAGCGGGATACCTAAACTTCTGCATTTAGTTATTTGCGAGCATTTGATTTTTACTTATAATCGTTATTTACTAATATTGTAAAAAAATCACAAAATAATTTTTATTATTATTGAGTAAAAGTAAAAGTCATGTTTTTGAAAGTAAAAAAGAAATATTCGGCAAACATGCAATTTTTGAATTAAATTTATAACTGTTACGTCCCTGACTTTAATTTTGAAATCAAACTTTTAAAGAATGATTAAAGCACGACTATAAACATTATAAAACATTGTAACATTTATCACATGTTATTAACATAAAAATCTTTATAAAAAAAATTTAAAAGGTATTATTTTTTTAATTTTAAAACTCCTACAAATTTAATTTGGCTCTCTATAACAAGCGTTATTAAATACAAAACAAAAATTCCTTAAATATATAAATTAATATATTAATCTATGTATGTACACGCAGAGAAAAAATATGATTGAACGTAATTGTTGACTCCAAATTATCATATTATGATCCAAATTATCATATATATGATTCTGGCTGATCATATTATGATTATCGAGAACGATTTTATCGTCGTTTAAGATCATAATATTATTACTACGATCATAATATAATTACTACGATTATAATATGATTACTGTGATTATATTATGATTGGTTGGGCATTGCAATCATAACATGATGCTCTTAAACTATCATAATATAATGCTCTTTTCTCTGAGTGTAATTACAAAACTAAGTACAATTTAAAGCATACGGTTAAACATTTTTCCAATACATCACTAAAATCAAAAATCGTCTAAAATCTACCTAAAACTCTCTATATTTTCTTACAAAAAGTAAATTTCCATTAGTTACAACATACATACACTGATAATAATAATCCATGCATAAAGATACGAAAAAAAAATTACATAATAAAAAAAAAATTCGTAAAATAAAGGAAAATTTGTACATTTTACAAAATATTTCGTTGTTTTGACAATTTTTTCGTAGTTTTAAGCATGGATTATTATGAGTGCACATATTTATAAAAGGTTTTTAACTGTATATGTAATTTATAGACTAAACATAAAAAAGAATTAAAACAAAAGTCATTTCGAATTAAATGTATAATCAAATTCAATTAGAATTTAGTGGCAAAAATACCATATATATAAATCACGTTAGAAAAAATCCGTAATATTAAAAAAATATATATTTATGCTTTAGCAAAAATTATAACAACTGTAGTTTTCATTTAAATTTCAAAGGAATTAATTCAATAACAAAGTTTAAATGGTTTTAACAAAACTTCAAAATCGTAAAATACAACTTATTTTACGTTATTTGAATGATTTAATTAAAATAAATCCTATACATTGTACATCGTATTTATCAAAAAAAGTATCTCCGTCATTCCAAGCAAGATCGGCCAAAATCTGACCTTGGGTTTTCGATTTAAATTATATTTTCCACGCAGAAACTCTACGTAGCCACTTTGAAATTGGCGTTTTTATTTTCTCGAAATTCTAAAAAACCGTGTTTTTTTTTAAATATGCAAAAAGTGCGTAGGTTTCAACAGTTCAATTTTTTGAATATATATTGAATATATTATCATTTAAAATGCATTGAAATGGTACACTCCTCTACTTTTATATTTGTTAAAAAATTTTTCGACATAAAGCCAGACTTGTTGTCAAGGGCTGTAGTCAGCAAAATGGTGTTGATTACGAGGAAACTTTTGCACCTGTAGTTCGATACACGTCAATAAGACTTTTAATTCATTGTCTGTTAAATACGATTTACATATTCATCAACTTGATGCAGTAACGGCATTTCTCAACGGAGAACTTGATCAAGAAATTTTTATGGAACAACCTGATGGTTATAAAGATGCAACTAAACGTGTTTGTGTACTAAAGAAAGCTCTTTATGGATTGGAACAATTCAGTCGTGTTTGGAACACAACTTTAAATAATGTTTTACTAAAATTTGGACTTAAAAGAAGTGAAGCAGATCAATGCGTATACTACCAAGTTGGTAATGGTAAAATTGTATATGTGGCTATATACGTAGATGACGTATTGATATTTTCAAACAACATTGATATGACAAATAAGTTAAAGTTTGAACTATCGAAACATTTCCTTATGAAGGACATGGGAGAAGCCTTTTCAGTCTTGGGTATGAGAATAAAAAGATCTGGTGGTACGATAAAAATAGACCAATCCAAATACATCGAAGATGTTCTGAAACGATTTTCTATGGAAGACTGCAATCCCGTATGTTCGCCAGTAGATGTTAATCAACAGCTTTCCCTTGAAATGTGTCTGTCATCTGAAAATGAAAAAGATGAAATGAAAAATGTTCCTTATTGTTTATTGTACGCAGCACAAAATACAAGACCTTATATTTGTTATGTCGTCAACATGCTAAGTCGTTTTAATACAAATCCAGGGAAGGCTCATGGGGTCGCAGTAAAACGAGTCATGCGATACCTTAAGGGTAGTATTAATTAAGGTCTGGTTTACAATAGTAAACAAGGAAATTTAGTTGGATACTGTGATGCCGATTGGGCAGGTAATATTGATGACAGACGTTCAACAACTGGTTACATTTTTACAATGCAAGGTTCAGCAGTCTCTTGGGGTACCAGAAGACAACGTACAGTGGCACTCTCCTCAACAGAGGTTGAATTTATTTCAATAGTATCAGCGATTCAAGAATCAATATGGCTTCGTCGTTTAGAGCGTGAATTGGTGGAAACCTCACCTAATTCAATGGTATTATACTGAGACAAAAAAAGTGCAATTCAAATTGCACAAAACAACTCTTACTCATCCAGAACAAAACATGTCGATATTAGAATCAAATTTATACGTGAAAAACTGGATAATTGTGAAGTTAAACTGAATTATTTGGAAACAAATCAAATGTTGGCCGATATCTTCACAAAAGGTGTAACTGCTGATAAATATAAGTTTTTCGCAAACCAATTTAGTCTAATATAATTTTATTGATTTATGTATTTATATAATTCTAAATTAATTAATGAATTTGTTTATTTAGTTAAGGAAAATGTTTATTCAGGGAAGGTGTTGTAAATCGAATAACCATTTAGTTTTAGCATCACTAATTAATGTAACTCATAGAATGAGAGAATTCAATAAAACTTTTTCAGTTCCTTTGTAACATTCAAACCGATCACTGCGTTTTACTTTACAATTACATCAGAAATGCATTTTTTATGCAATTTTTTTTTAAATGCTTCTTTTTTTAAAATTAAATTGGCTACTCTCGATTTAAAAAAAAGAATGCATATTTTCAAAATATATTATTTTTACCATAAAGTTATTCTCTCACTTTTTTGGTTTCCGGGGTTTAACTATATTCTCTAATCTCTAGTTATTTAGTTATTTTTCAGATTAAATTTAATTTTTATTTATTAAGATTAAATTTAAAAATGTAGAGTTAATTTTTAAGACTTTTTCTGTAGTGAAAGATAAAAGAATTTACTAAAATATTCTGTTTTAAAAAAATAAAATTTTAACCCTTTCAAGACCACGTTTTCTATCAAATATCTGATTTTTTATAGAAAAACATGGTGTTGGAAGGTTTAAAAATTAAATTTTTAAAACATAATATTTTTGGAAATTTTTTTATCTTTCGAGTACAGAAAAAAATTTAAAAAATAAATGAATAGTTCTTAAAAGAGATTCATTTAAACGGCGCCTTTTATTTTTAAATTTAATATTTTTAATTTTGATAAATAAAACAAATATAATAAATTGTTATTTTTTCTATGGAAAAATGATAGAAGCTTTCTACAATATTTCATTAATAATAGCCAAACCCCGGCACCCAAAAAAAAACGAGTGTTGTTTTTTTTTAGTAAAAATCGCATATTTTGTAAATATGCATTTTTTCAAATTGATGGTAGCCCAAAATTCGTGAAAAGTGCATTTAAAAAGCAAATTGCATACAAAATGTATTTCTTTTTGATGCTGAAAAAAATTTCATTCCACAATATAAGGTAGGGGAGTGTACCATTCCAATGTAATTTAAATGGTGATGATCAGATGTATATTAAAGACAATACGAACATTCAAGCTTACACACTTTTTGCATATTTCTCATTTTGAAATTTTTGAAATTTGAAAAACTTAAAACACCAATCTTTAAGTTTCTCCACAGATTTTCTGAATGTAAAATTTAATTTAAATTGGAAGACCCAAGGTCAAAAACGACTTTTTATGGCCGGCCTTCAGTGGAATGGCCGATATACAATGCATCAAATTGTAAGTGATATAAAAAATTATTAACACTAACACAGACTCCATATTTAGAGTAAAGTCCTTTATAATTTTTTTCAGTCTGTCCTTAAAATCTAATACTTTTTTCTGTTTTAGTTTATATTGGATTTGTAAGCATTTTATTTATGTTTAATTATGGTTTTATATGTGGGGTAAAACTGCAGTTCAAGAATTTCTGAAATTCTGGATATTGAATATATTCAATTAAAATTCCTATTGCCGTCCATAACCATTTGTCCACATGTTGTATTTTTACTATATTAAAAGATTTTTAAAAATTTTAGCACTTGTATAAAAAATTATTTAAATAAAAATCACTTTTTCTTTTCCACTTTATTATTTTCGAACATTATTTTTATTGTTGAGCTAACAAAATTGATGCAAAATATTAAATATTTCTAAATTTATTTTCATCGGGATAAACATTAATTGCATTTATAGTAATTAAATGTGCTAAAGTCCCAAAACTTATTTAACAAATTGTGAAAAGCAATCTGATGTAGGCGTGTCCCTATCCGGATTTCATTCCTGCCTAAGGAAATCTTCAGGGGACTTTGTTATTAGAATTTCTAGAGATATTTGTTATGTTAAATCACAAACTCAATGAGAATCTCTTGTCCTCGTCTAGGAGCGAGATTCAAAATTTAAAATATCAAAGAAAAAACCAAAACAACAACAAAAAATTGTCACAATTGGCTTTGTCATCTTCCAAATACTACTCTGTTTTTTTGACAGACCTAGCAATGTAGTGACGTTTATTCAAGTAAATCAACAATAGAAAATCATATGTTTTCTATTAGTGTCAGTTACATTTAAATTTGCACAAGCACCTGCATATTCGTTATCTAAATTTATTTTCATCGGGATAAACATTAATTGCATTTATAGTAATTAAATGTGCTAAAGTCCCAAAACTTATTTAACAAATTGTGAAAAGCAATCTGATGTAGGCGTGTCCCTATCCGGATTTCATTCCTGCCTAAGGAAATCTTCAGGGGACTTTGTTATTAGAATTTCTAGAGATATTTGTTATGTTAAATCACAAACTCAATGAGAATCTCTTGTCCTCGTCTAGGAGCGAGATTCAAAATTTAAAATATCAAAGAAAAAACCAAAACAACAACAAAAAATTGTCACAATTGGCTTTGTCATCTTCCAAATACTACTCTGTTTTTTTGACAGACCTAGCAATGTAGTGACGTTTATTCAAGTAAATCAACAATAGAAAATCATATGTTTTCTATTAGTGTCAGTTACATTTAAATTTGCACAAGCACCTGCATATTCGTTATCTAAATTTATTTTCATCGGGATAAACATTAATTGCATTTATAGTAATTAAATGTGCAAAAGTCCCAAAACTTATTTAACAAATTGTGAAAAGCAATCTGATGTAGGCGTGTCCCTATCCGGATTTCATTCCTGCCTAAGGAAATCTTCAGGGGACTTTGTTATTAGAATTTCTAGAGATATTTGTTATGTTAAATCACAAACTCAATGAGAATCTCTTGTCCTCGTCTAGGAGCGAGATTCAAAATTTAAAATATCAAAGAAAAAACCAAAACAACAACAAAAAATTGTCACAATTGGCTTTGTCATCTTCCAAATACTACTCTGTTTTTTTGACAGACCTAGCAATGTAGTGACGTTTATTCAAGTAAATCAACAATAGAAAATCATATGTTTTCTATTAGTGTCAGTTACATTTAAATTTGCACAAGCACCTGCATATTCGTTATCTAAATTTTATTATATTTCATTCATTTAAGTTTATAATAAAGTCATTAAAAATTAAACCTTTTAAAAATAAATTGTTGAATAAAAGTTTTCGTTTGATTAGTAGAATGACCAATCTGGTTTCATACGCAAAATTACGGGAACACTAGTACAGGGTAAGACGGAAACTTCGGTAACTACAGCCGTTACTAATTCTGGCGGTGTAATATCGTAATTTAAATTTAATGGTGACATTTTATGTTTCGCCTGCCAATTTGAAAGACAACATTTATCATCGACTATAATATCATCAGGATTGCCAAGTTCATTGTAGACAATAGCATCCGTTTGAAAACGTTCACTGAACTTGTGAGTTTCACAGCAAACTAAAACGGGTACATTGAAGGAACGAGCCACTAAAGCTACTTGGGCGGTACCAGTACGGGCCATAACATAACCATTGGCTAAAAGAGCATGTGCACCCAACAAAACTTTTGTAACTTCTGGCATAACAAAACTAATGGCATTTATTAAAACATAAGAACATTGTATTTCTTTAGTTGTAAGACGTCTCAGCAACTCCTGGCCTTCACAGAAGGGTCGTGAATCTACTACAATTACACGGAAATCTACTTTACGAGCTTGGGCTTCTTCACAGATATAATTAATTAGAGATGAGCTTAAATATACAAGACATAATTAAAAACTATACGATGTAAAATAGATTTAATTTTAAATATCTTACCAGCCAAAAGTTAATATAACATCACCATTATTAATTTTCTTTTGCATCATGGAATTAATAGCTTGGGCTGCTTTACCAATTTGATTTTCAATATAAGTATCAATAAATAAAAATAACTTTTCCTTGAGCTAAACAAAAAGAAGAAATAAAAGCAGTTGCAATTTTAATAGTTTTAGAAATGTTTATTAATTTTTAAACTACCTCTGACTCTGGCTCATCTTTTGGTAACTGCATTAAAACTTGTTTTAAACTTTTATGTGCATTTATAACCGATACCGCCAAAGTACGACATTTTTGTAAATATTCCACACTATTGGCTGTGAAAGATTCTAAACTACGATTGAATTCCTTTTTAGGTGGTGTCTCAAAGTCTTGTACAACCTTATAAAAAGAAAAACTTATTAATAAATGTTTTCTGTAACTCTTTCTAAAATTTAACTCACCATTTTAATAGCATTTAAAATGCCATGCATCTAGCATTTGATCCTACAACAGTTCGCTTAGCGTATTGTTCTCCTAATCGTGCTATACTGGGATGAATTTGTGGATTATTTACGAATAAATTAACATTTGTTGTTGGCCTTTCTAGATGACTAAATAATTTAACATTTCCATCATTAAAACGAACATTTTTTGCTGGTGAAATGCTAGTGGCTCTTTTCGAGGGTGTAGCTTGAGATGATGGTGCTGATTTGGCTGGTGTTGCCAATGATTTATTAGCCACACTATTGGCTGTTGGTGTCGTCTTGGCCACATTCGGTTTACCACCATTGGCTGGTGTTGCCTTCTGTGCTTTCGACTGAGTTTGGGCTTTTGCAGCTCTTTGAGCTTCTTGTATGGCTCTTCTTTCAGCTTTTGTTAATGTGGGTTTTTTCTGGTAATGGAAACAAAAAAAAAATAAAGTTTAATGGGAAAGATTTTTCAACTATATTAAGAAATTAAAGAAATTTTTCAAATTTAAATTTGGAAGAATCGATAATGACACCTTATTAAAATATGTGAATTTTGATTTGATTTCTTTATAGCATCTACACCTTTTGCCATTGTAATTCAGAAAATATCTATTGAAATTCATAATTTCCATGTGAAATTCGGATAATTTCAATTGAAATTTAGAATTTCCATTTGAAATTCAGAAAATATCAATTTAAAATCAGATTTTCCATTTAAAATTTAGAAGATATCAATTGAAATTCAGAATGTTTATTTGAAAATCAGAAAATATCAATTGATTTTCAGAAAATATCAATTGAAATTCAGAAACTCATCAATTGTATTTTAGAAAACATCAATTGAAATTCAGAATTCATCAAATGAATTTTAATTTTTTTTAATATTTTCTGAACTTCAAATGATATTTTCTTAATTTCAATTGGCATTTTCTGAATTTCAAGTGGTATTTTCTAAATATCAATTGATGTATTCTGAATTTCAATTGACGTGTTTCTGAATTTCAATTAGAATTTTCTGAATTTCAAATTATATTTTCTGAATTTCAATTGATATTTTCTGAATATTAAATGGAAAATCTCAATTTCAAATGGAAATTCACAAATTCAATTGATGTTTTCACAATTGCAAATGGAATTTCTGAATTTCAGTTGATATTTTCTAAATACCAATTGATATTTTCTAAATTAAAATTGATATTTTCTGAATTACCGTTGCAAAAGGTGTAGTAAAATTTTAAGAATTTTTATATTAAAAATTAAATAGAAAATAAAATATAAAATTTTAATTACACTGCGCAACTCGAAAATAAAACAATAGTACCGACAAATGATCCTAAATATTTCGGGCACGCTGATTTTAATGGTGTGCCCAGTTTTATTCACTTATCGGTCAGATTTTTCGCAAATTTGTTTTAAAGTTTTTATGTTTTATGCTAAATACGTAAAAGAACTTCATTAACTTTCTGGTATCAAATTTGTTTAATAAGTATACAGCATAAACAAATCGTTTTTTTTTCTCAGTTTTACTATATTTACAAATTATCATCCCCCATTTCTCAATTGATCAACACATTTTGTGCATAAGCAAAAAGACAAATCTGGGCAATTATTTTGTGTAAAAAAGAACAAAAAAAGAATATTTAAGCTATTCTAAAAATAAAAAAATGGTTTATTGAAAAAAATTTTTTTTTGCTACACTCGCAATATTTTTTCCGTAAAGACTACTGAATATACACATTGAATTAATTGAAAATCAGTTAAAAAAAGGACTAATTACTTTTCGTTTAAAACAATTGTATTTTTTAGTTTATTTTCAACTCTTAAAAAATTAACTGACAAAATCTGTAAAAACAATAGTTTTTTCCTTTAGAAAGGTTGAGGTTAAGAAGAATAATAAACGTTTTTCTCTAAAAATTATAAACACTATTAATTTAAATCAGAATAGACTAGTTGCTGCTGCCTTTTTATGGACAGGCGTCATCAGTGATTTTTCATTTAAATTGTATTATTATTATGTGTGTCTTATAATTGTCAGATTGTCTCCATATAATAAATTTGTTCAACAACCTGCGACTGTAAGAATCAAACCCGCGCTTCTTCTTACATTACAAACGTCACAATAACAAGTCATGACCGTTTGGCGATCACACCCAAGTATGGCCTCGAATGTAATGCAGCGTTTATTTCAATACTCAATACAATAAAACTATTTTTTGTTTTAAATAGAAAATTTTAACTGAATATTTAAACTAATACCGAAAGTTAGTTTTTTTTTTTTTTTTGTTTATTGAATAACTGACAGAAAAGTTAAAAAATATATTTCTTTTTTAATTTAACTACATATTCCATTGAAACAACTTTACGGAACTACTTTTTAAATAACTGTTGAACTTTTATGGAAAAGATCTTGTGAGTGTATAGAAAACACAATATTAAATATTATTCTAAAAATTACAATTTATTATTATTCTAAATTGTTCTAAAAATTATAATTTAATGGTGACTTAATAAGCTTTTTCAGAAGTTTTTGTACACTTATTGCGTCCTCTGGCGATGGTAGTATCAATTTAAATTAAAATTGTAACGCATTGTATGTACTCAACGGGTTAAGATTTTTTTTAATTATAATTTTTATTTGTTAATGCAACTATCTATCAAACCGTAAAACACAATTTGATCTATCGAATTTACACGATATTTGACAATTTTCTAAAAATATTAGTGTTTTTAGACAATATATTAAAATTATAATATGGCAACACGGCGCGCCGAATCGGCGGCGAATCGATTTTTAAAATTTTTTTGTTTGTTTTTTTTTTGGTTGCTTTTAGCTAATTTTTTACATTTAAAAAGGAAAATGAAGTAATCTTTTGAATATTAAAGTTTTTATAAGATCGGAAATTTCTTGATCCGATCTTTTAATTTTACATAAAAAGTGCATATTGCCTCAGGGCGCCTCAGGGGGGAGTTTTATCTCCTCTTCTGTGGCTGCTAGCGGTTAACGGAATTCTCAGGACATTTGACTCCAGGGGAGGGAAAGTCGTTGCCTATGCGGATGACATAGTACTGCTGGTCAGGGGGGAAATTTTTGCCCACGATCAGCGAGATTATGCAGGTGAGGCTGGGCGAGCTCTCGGCATGGGCGAAAGATAGGGGACTGGGGGTAAACCCCAATAAGACTGAACTGGTGCTTTTTACCAGGAAATATAAAATAGAGGAGTTTAGGAGGCCAGTGTTAGATGGCGTCGAGTTGCCTCTATCGGACTGTGCGAAGTATTTGGGGTGCTTCCTAGACAGCAAATTGTCTTGGAAGAGAAATACTCAGGAAAGGATGAAGAGAGGCCTCAATGCCTACTACACATGCAGAAACTCCATCGGTAAGAATTGGGGACTAAGACCGGATATGGTAAACTGGATTTACACGTCGGTAGTTAGACCTATTCTCACTTATGGATGTACTGTCTGGTGGGATGCATTGAGAGTGGATAGCTGCAGGAAGTTGCTCAACAAGGCCCAAAGGAGTGCCTCTCTTGGTATCACAGGTGCGAGGAGAAGTACTCCACAGGCAGCGTTGGATATCATACTGCATCTATCCCCAATTGAACATTATGTTAGGAGTGTGGCTGCTAGGAACTTATTTAGGCTCTACGAGTCTGTGCTGGTAAGACCTAGGAGAGATGACCACACGAAAATATTGTACGAAGTAGGACTGCTTGATCATGGTAGTAGTCTCGAGGGAATATCGGATCATATGATATTGACCTTAGACTTCGGTGGAACACCTCCGGTGGACTTCAGGATTAGGGAGGTCTGGCGTGGATCCAATGTGCTGTTTGAGGGGTGGGCAGTATTCACGGACGGATCCAAAATGGACACGGGCACGGGTGCCGGTGTTTATATTGCTGGCACTGACGTGAAAAGATCATACAGACTCCCAGATGAGTGCAGTGTCTTCCAAGCGGAGATCCTGGCGATCTGGAGGGCGACGGAAGTGATACTGGGACACATCGTTGGGGGATCTAGGGTGACAATCTATGTCGACAGTCAGGCGGCACTCAAAGCACTGACAAACTACACGGTGCGCTCGCGCCTGGTCGCACGGTGTAGGTGTGCTCTGAGGGAGCTCATGGAGGCATTCACGGTGAGGCTGTGTTGGGTACCCGGACACTGCAAGGTGGATGGCAATGAGTTGGCGGACGAACTTGCGAGGGAGGGTTCAAATCTGGACTTGGTGGTAAGAGACGGGGGGGGTAAAGCCCCCTTTATGTTACTACTTTGAGGTTATACGGAAGGGATTCCGCGAAACCGTTAACCAATCATGGAGGAACAGAATGGACTGCAGGGTGTCTAGGGCGTTATGGCCCGCTTTGGACGCAGGGGCAACCAAGGTTCTTCTGGGACTGGACAGGGGAGGTCTCAGGACCCTTACGGGGTTCCTGACCGGTCATTGTGCTGTCAGGGCTTTCACAAGCAGATGGGACAGGGACATACCGGATTTTTGCAGGCTGTGCGAGGATGTTGAGGAACTGGAGACGGTTGAGCATATAATGTGCCACTGTCCTAGGTTACAGGGTCTCAGACAGAAATGGCTAGGAGATAGATTTCACGACGAACTCGGGTGTGTCGCTGGATACAATCCAGTTGATTTGCTGAGATTTGTCAGGGAGATAGAACGGCTGTTTCTAGTAAGGGGACGTTAGGATCCGGTTTCTGGGGAGTAAATATATACTTTCTACCTTTCTTTATTTTTATCTTTCAAGCTATGTTTTCTGTCTATTTCTACTCTTTCTCACCGTTTTTTCTCTGAAGGGATTCACAATGGACCGTATTGGTCTCCGAGTGGAGTTGTGCCCTTGGGTACATAACCCTTCCTAACCTAACCTAACCTAAGTTTCAAATGATATTTTCTGAAATTCAAATAGAAATTCTGAATTTGAATTGATGTTTTCTGAACTAAAATAGAAATTCTGAAATTTAATTGATGTTTTTTGAACTTTAAAATGAATTTCTGAAAATCAATTGATATTTTCGGAATTCCAATTGGTCACTCTGGGATTCGAAACTGGGCTATCTGGTTGTTAGGCGAGAACTCTACAAACTGAGCTATCGTAACATATAATAATGGGTTGCTTTAAATGTAAATGAATTTTTGGGCTTCGAGTTTTTGTTTGCAATGTTAAAAATATATACCTTACCCTCATGCTTCCAAAAATCACAAAATAATATGTCTAAATATAGATTTTCAAAAAAATATTTTAAATATTACTTTACGTTTATATTTTATGCACTATGCAATAGATGATCGGTGTTATTTATGTTCTGAAATAATGTAAAAGGTAATGATGTAACATTACAATGTAATCCATGAGTTTCCAATTTTTGGTAACTCATTACTTTATGTGTTAAAAATAATGGTGAAGGTAAGGAGTGGACATTACAATGGAATGCATTATGTAATCAACTATTGGTAACTCATTACTCTATGTTTCGAAATAATGCTGAAGGTAAAGAGTATGCATTACAAAGTAATGCATTATGTAACCCATTATGGGTAATTCCTTACTTATTGTTGGAAAATAATGATACAGGTACGGAGTATACATTACAAGGTAATACATTACTTTTTCCACCCATTACCAAAGTTGTCCTGGGTACTGTAAATTCTGACAATTGGACATATTGTAGATTATTTTAAAAATATTTTATTTTTACTTTTTTTTTTAATTTTAGCGATTTTTAGTCTTTACCTTATCATCTGCAGGCGCGTCATTACTAGCTACTATTGAAGTTTGTCCTTTTTCACTTGATTCATTTATTTTAACTTTAGACAATTGTTCAGTTACAACCACAACAGCAGAAGCACCACCACTACCACCAGTTTTGGATACTTTTGCAGCCTGTTTAGCTAATTTTTTAGCTTCACGTTCTGCCTTAATTTGTTCCCGTGACTTTTCACCATCATCTTCAGAATGTTTAGTGGTTTCTTGTGTTTTGTCAGCAACAACAGTCTTGGGCGTTTGAGGAGTTTCTGTTTTATTGGGTGTGGTTATCACTGCGGTATTGGTAGAACTACTAGCACCTGTTTTCGATTTTTTAGCTTGTTTTGCCAATTTCTTTGCCTCACGTTCGGCTTTAATTTGTTCTCGTGTTTTGTCTGCTTCTTGCGATGATGACATTTCTAAAGCTAAATGTGATGAAATTTCCAAATTTTCACCAGCTGTTGGAGAATTATTGGGTTGGGCTTTTGTAGTTTGAACTTTAACAATTGAGGCAGTTTCCAATTTGACTTCTAGTTTTATTTCAGTATTTATTTCTGTTGTCGTTGTTATTTCACCCGGATTCATAATTTGGCGATTTCGTGGTTTTCTCTTACGTTTTGATTTCACAGCACAGGGCTAGAGAATAAAAAAAGGACCAAGATTACAAACATATTTGGCAACAAATATAAATTCTTTGTTTTTCAATCATTTGAATACCTTCATATTTATTATCCTTTCGATAGCTTGTAATTAAATAAGTCTACAATATGAACATAAATTTGTTTTTTTTATTTTACATTGACCTAAAGTCCGGACAAGACCCCAGCTGTTGGGGTTTGGCTTTAAACCCCTTGCCTTAAAGATTTCTCCGGGTTTTAGATTTTTCTATTTTATAGTTATAGTTTTTTTTTGCCGTTTTTATTAACTTACCTTTTATAAAAATGCAATTTTTTAATAAATTTATTTTATATTTGCACACGAAGACAATTTTTTATCCAATGTTATTGCAGAAATGTGTTTAACTGTCAAAAAAAAATGCAACATACATGGTTGTATTTTGGAGTATTTACTGTATTAACCCTAAAGTGCAGTTCAGAAATCTGTCTCTATTTCATCTTCGGAAATGTATTACAATATGAAAAAAACTATTAAATTTATCATTATTTTATTGTATTTTTTTGTTATGTATTATGTATATGTCATGGTTTAATATCATATATAAACAACTTTTAACTTTTTCATAACAATAAAAATTATTTTCGAACTATCCTGTTTATAAATTATCAATTCACAATAGCTTATTATTTAATTATAATATGGTAACACTCGTCTTTGGACAGTTTTCTATCAATTGTCAAAATCATTTTTTTCTTGCTGCAAAAAATCATTGAAAGAAAATTTTTCATTTAATCCGAACGTAAAAAATATTGCTGGCCTAAAAATGTCCGCTATTCTTTCACAAATTATTCGTCGCCAAATTGCTACCTCTGCCACAAGATTCGGCACAGCCGCTACAGCTGGAGAACATTCAGGTAATTGAAGAAAACTTCCAAAAATCGTTTCCTCAAAAACTCCCTAATGTAAGGTTAAGGAGGTTATGTAATGTTAAGTAAAAAATCTCCCGTTTCACCGATTTAAATCACTTAAAACTCCTTGCAAAACTGATATTATACAGGTTCCATGTTTATTTTTTAGGTGGCTACAAAGTATGGAAACGTTTAACTTTCTTCGTTGCTGTTCCCGCTGTTGGTTTATGCATGCTAAATGCCTACTTGGCTCATCAAGAGGGACATCATCATGCTCGTCCTGAATTCGTTAAATACGAGTATTTGGCTAAACGTGATAAGCGTTCCCCTGGGGTGAAGGTAACAAATCTTTGTTCCACAATCCCCATGCCAACGCTTTGCCCGATGGTTATGAAGCTTAAGGTGACCAGCTTTTAAACATTCTATGAATTTAAACATTCTATGAACTAGAATTAAAAAACAGTTTAAATCAAATGTGTGGATTAAAATAATAAACTAATGGTGAAATAATCCTTAAAACCAAACTTTTAGCAAATCTTGTGTATTATCCGTAATAGGAATAGATAACCGATATTTTTTGCTTAAAAAAAATAGGTTTAAGACTGCCATGGCGTTTTTTTAAATAACTGTAATCCCACATTTGCTAAACAACTAAAATACGTAAAAAGTAGATCGTGAAAGTTATAAATTTTTTTATATCTTTATGTAAAATTTTGTTCAAATCCAATTGTCAATCCAGATAAGATATTTTATTCCACTATATACACTGAGTGAATTATCTGCATGATATCAATGAATTTTTAAATTAGATCTATCTAAAACTCGTCCATTGTCATGTTCGGTTCTTATGGGGTTAAGGTTGCATTCTAATGCAACTGTGTTAAAAGAAGAAGAAGAATTTATACAAAGGATTGCATTAGAATGCAACCTTGAAACTGCTGGAATGGGGTTTGACAGACAGCCTGAGGGGGCCGGAAGTAAAAGTGAAAGAAGAAATTCTTTCCTTTTTGAAGTGGATCGAGTGCAGACAAGTGGTGGCAGCAAATTTGAAGGAGAAGAAAAAACAACAACAACACCCGCAACAAGTGTCAATTTGATCAGTGCCAATTTTATTATTTTATATAAAAATATTATTGTTTCAAAAAAAAAAAGGAAAAAAAATAAAAACATTTAAAAATAATAAAAAAAAAAAAACAGCAGAAGATTCCAGCGGGATATATCATCCACCACATCCACCACCTCTGTCTGGGCCCAACGTTGGAGGAGCAGCAATAGCACCGCCAAGCCTGGGGTGCTAAGGTAGTAATTTAAGGTTTAAGGACACTTAGGAAAGTTTTACCCCGACGACTAAAGACTGACCGGACGGAATCTGAAAGAAGGAAAATAAAAATTTATATTAAAATATAAAAAAAAATAAAGAAATTTAAATTAAAATATAAAAAAAAAGGAATTAAGATTTATTTGCGAGGTAGGGTTAGCAGGGCGGAAAATTTATTTAAATAAAAAAGGACCCGGATATAGTAAACGGGCTACAGGATCATAGGGTTGAGCTCAGGCTTATAGGTTTCTGTTTCGTTGTTTAAGGGATGAATTGCCCCAATTATAAGAGACACCGATGTTTCCCCTACCCTAAGTATTAAAAAGCAAAATGTTGATAAATAAAATATTTTAATTGAATTTTTAAATGGAAAAAATAAAATACTGATGTACTTACCTTCGGACCATAGACGGACAGACAAAACCTTAAAGAGTACCAGTGAAAACGCCAATCCTCCCAATAAGTTCGTTAGGCATAAGATGTGCTGCGTTTACTGAAATATTACCTGAGTGAAAAAAAAGTATTAAAAAGTTAAAATAATTTTTATTGTTATAAAAAAAAAACATAATTCTTTTATTTTTAGTCCAAAATTATATCAAAAAAAATACGAGCTGAATCAGAAATTTACCCCTGAGAATTAAAGTTTTGTCATTTCAAGCATACCAAATGAACAGAAGATTGGTTGGATGAACTAAAACTTTTCGTGTCAAACTAGAATCATTAAATTTAGAATATATTTTGTCACTTTTTTACAAAAGGAAATAATGTTCAAAGTTAATATCATTGTAATTGTTGTTATTCATATGAAATTATAATAAACTGATTTCGATATTATAACGTTTTAAAGGAAAAAAAATGGAAATATTCCGTCTTGTAATTACTTGAAAAGTTATGATTTTAACAATCATGGAATAGATTATTAAAAGGTAAGTGAGTTAGGGAGACTGTAGTGGACGTTAGGGGCTTTCTAATAAGTTGGACCACAGATTGCCATGGAAGAGGGTGGGCAGGTCAGGCAGCAAATACCATCATAGCTGCCGGCCAAAGAAAACCATGCGAGAGAAACCGGAAAGAAAAAAAAAAGGAACATACGTATTAGAAACAGGGAACATTGAGATTATTTTTGGTTGGCTTACCCCGGTATAGCTATTGATCGTTATTAATTTATATTTATTTTATTTTTTTTGCTTCAGTGACTTGTGGCTGTTTTATTGGTGAACCCCGCACTCTACCGACTCTGGTCTGGCATCACCACCTTTTTTCTGCATTGCCAATATAATATGCCACTGGGACGTAAGAGTCCCGAAAGCCATTGACAAAAATGGCGCCCGACAATGGGGGCCCGAAATTCGGGTACCTCTTTCATTTATCACTTTCCGCGTTTTTGTTCAACAGTCTCATCTTTTCCAGCGTAAGATCACAATGGCTTTGTCAATCAAGGCAACCATTCGTTTGCGACGTTGTGGGAGGATGATACCTGTGGGGTAAAAACCGGAAAGGCTTGCTGTTATTTTGTGTTCAAGGACATCTGTAAGTCATGATTACTATAGAATTATCATTCGAGAGTATCATAAGCTGCAGTGTCTAAGAAAACAAAGTAACAGGCAAGAAATTTTCAGTTTATGTAGTTTAAATAGACCAAAGTTAAAATACTCACCAAATTATAATTTTTGAATCGATAAGTCGTGACGTCAAACTCTTTTCAAGGGTAGATTTCATCGTCGATCGATTCCAAAGTGCGGGTTTGGTGTGTTTAACTCCCAGTCAGATGCATACTATTCTCAATGTTTTCCTGTTTTCTGAAAATGGAAAATTAAAATTATTTTTAATTTTTATTATGAACAGTTTCTTTATGGTTTCTCAAGCATGCGTTTACTTTGGCCTTATATCCCTACAGTCTTTCGAAGCTCACTACCGAATTTTTATATGAACATCAAAGTTTCGATCGTTTTAAACTTGAAATTAAAATTTCTAGTTTGAAAATTAAAATTTTTTTTTTAGAATTTAATTTTTGATTGGCACGCAATTAGTTTGGTGAATTCGAACTTTTTAGAATTTTAAATATTTTAAAGGTGATTTTTTTTGATTTGGGAACACAGATCAATGAATTTTTCAGAAATATTAATATTTTGGAAAATTGAGTTATTTCATTTTAAAAAGTTTTGTGTTATTTTTGAAAAACTTAAAAAGTTTGTTTTGAATTGAAAACTTAAAAAGTTTTGTTGAATTGGAAACTGAAGGAGTTTTTGAATATTTTGGAAAATTGAATAATTTAGTTTTTAAAATTAGTTTTTTTTTGTTAGAAAAACTTAAAAAGTTTTGTTGAATTTGAAACTTAAGAAGTTTTTTTGAATAGGAAACTTAAAAAGTTTTTTGAATAGGAAACTTAAAAAGTTTTATTAATATTTTGAAAAATTGAGTAATTTAATTTTTAAAAAAAAAAGTTTTTTATCTATGAAAAACTTAAAAAGATTTTTTGAATTGGAAACCTAAAAAGTGTATTAATATTGTGGAAAATTGAGGAATTTAATTTTAAAAAAAAAAAAAGTTTTTTTTAGTTTTGAAAAACTTAAAAAGTTTTTTAATAGGAAACTTAAAAAGTTTTTTTGAATATTTTGAAAAATTGAATAATTTAGTTTTTAAAATTAGATTTTTTTATTGTTTGAAAACTTAAAAAGTTTTTTTCGAATTTGAAACTGAAGAAGTTTTTGAATATTTTTGGAAAATTAAATAATTTAGTTTTTAAAAGGAGATTTTTTTTTATTGTTTGAAAAACGTAAAAAGTTTTTTTTTGTGAATTGAAAACTTAAAAAGTTTTTTTGAATATATTTTGGAAAATTGAGTAATTTAATTTTTTTAAAAAAAAAAAAAAAGTTTTTTTTAGTTTTGAAAAACTTAAAAGTTTTTTTAAATAGGAAACTTAAAAAGTTTTTTTTTGAATATTTGAAAAATTGAGTAATTTAATTTTTAAAAAGGATTTTTATTTTGAGAAACTTAAAAAGTTTTTTTGAATAGGAAACTTAAAAAGTTTTGGAATATTTTTGGAAAATTAAGTAATTTAATTTTTAAAAAGTTTATTTAGTTTTGAAAAACTTAAAAGTTTTTTTAATTGGGAACTTTTTTAAATATTTTGAAAAGTTGAGTAATTTAATTTTTAAAAGGTTTTTTCTTGAAAACTCAAAAAGTTGTTTTTTGAATTTTAAACTTAAAAAGTTTTATTAATATTTTGGAAAATTGAGTAATTTAATTTTTTTTAAAAAGTTTTTTTGTTTTTAAAAAACTTAAAAAGTTTGTGAAATTGGTTGAAAAACTTAAAAAGTTTTTTTTAAAAAGGAAACTTAAAAAGTTTTTTTGAATATTTCTGGAAAATTAAATAATTTAGTTTTTAAAAGGAGATTTTTTTTTATTGTTTGAAAGCTTAAAAAGTTTTTGAATAGGAAACTTAAAAGTTTTTTTTTGAATATTTTTGGAAAATTGAGTAATTTAGTTTGTAACAGTGATTTTTTTTATATTTGGAAAACTTAAAAAGCTTTTTGAATTGTTTTAAATTTTTTTTTTTCTGTCCATAGCAGGATTACAAACACTGTAAAGCAGTGGTTAAATTTAATCTTTTTAGTTACTTCGTTTTTTTTGAATTAATTAAAGATTGATTAATTTTTGAATTTAGAAATATTAAAATTTGGGAGGATTTAAGTTATTCATATTCTTATTTTTCCTTCCCCGAAATTAATAACAACAAATTTTAAAAAAATTAATTTGTTACTTTTAAAGGTTTAAGTTAGTTATTTTAAATTTCCAACTTGAATTCGATAAAAGGTTATATATTAATTTTTTTTTTTTTCTCTTCTTGTTGAATTTAAATTTGGAAGTATTGTAATTTTTAGGAATTTTGTTAATTTGCGCTAGATTAGTAGTAGAATTAGAGAAAAAGGGTTAGGTTATGGTGAAAACCAGAAGTCAAAGAATGGTTAACGACACTTCTTCATCCTCCGAGGAGCCTTCTATAACAGGACCAAACAATCCACTGGTAGCAGCAGCTGGTGGACTTCCGGGTAATACGCTAGCCAACACTAACCCGTTTAGTCCAAATTCAGCACAAATGAATCCGCATTATGGTGAGGGTTTTAGGAATGAGGCAGGCAACCAAGGCGAGATGAATGCATCGGTTGGCTGGCAAAGTACCATTGAGTCACCACCATTTAGCAGTTTGACGGCCCAAGGAATACGCCTAGAGCATAGACGTAACCCACCGGTTGCGCCACAGATGGCTAGACCACCTGCGCCAGCTACTGCTTCTCAGAATTTTCCGCCAATAATGCAACGCCAAGATTTAGTCGGCGCATCCTTGGGATTACAACAAGTGGAGATTATGCGCACTTTTGAGGAACGTTTGCGCGTTTTAGTACCCCAATTAGTCGCTGACAGTCTACGGTCGCTCTCTGGGGCTTCAGAAGCGAACAACCCGCCAGCACCCGCTGACGGCGATAGAAGACAGCAACAGCATTCAGCAGATTTTCAACCAGCAACTCTAGCGGCACCGCCACAGGCAGCACCACGTACACCGGTCCCAAGAGCTACGGCTCAGAATTATCGGGAACCTTGGGTAGAACATCAGACGCCTCATCAGCAAACATATGGCGCAGATGAACGTTACCAGCCACACCCAGGGGACAGTCAAGGTTACCCGTCACCAGCACCAAGACGATTTTATGCACCGGCTCAAAATCGCAATTATAACCACAGGCCACCGGTCGAAAAGTGGAACATCCGGTTTGATGGTAGTGGCAAGTCAATGCCAGCAGCTGATTTTGTGTTTCGGGTTGAAACGATGAAAGAGACTATGACTGCCCTGAAAGTGAGTTGTTGGCGAGTTTTCACAATTTACTCGAAGGCGAGGCACTGAGTTGGTACTGGTCGCAACGGCAGCATGAGCAAATCTCAAGGTGGGTTGATCTGCGTGGCATGATTATTCAGCGTTTTAGGCGATTTGAGAGCGATTTTGAAGTCACCCGACAAATTATGGACAGGCGCCAGCTACCTCACGAGTCTTTCGAAGAGTTTTGCAATGCGGTGCTGAAACTGTATCATCAGCAGACCAATAAAATCAGCGAAAATGATCTCGTTGAAATGATGAAACCAAATCTCCGTCCAGCCATGGCTCAATTGGTGTTCCCGATTCGAATGTTTGGCTTAAGTCATTTTCGAATCGAGTGCAGAAAGGCAGAAACATTGCTGCAAAATCAACGCCAAGCTTACGGTCAGCGGCAATATGCGCCTAGAGTAAATGAGCTGACGTTTGATGAAGCTTCGCAACCTGAGTTGGATATTGAAGCAATTAATGCGCCAAATACCTCGAAATATATTTGCTGGAACTGCAAACAAAAAGGTCACAGCTTTATGGAGTGTCCTGCTCCAAGTCGTCGGTTGTTTTGTTACCGTTGCGGCTTGGAAATACTACAAGCCCAGAATGTCAGCGGTGTGCGGAAAACAAGAAATCGGGCACGCTGAGAGCTGGGGAGGCGCGTCCGAAACCAGAAAACCAGTAAAGCATCAGGTTGGTTGTAGTAAGTTGCTGGAGGATGAAAAAGAGGAGAAAGTTGTTAAAATTCTTTTGAATAGTAAAGTTAGGATAAGCGAAAAGGCAGGAAGTCTAAAGTTAGGGAAATTAAACCTTTGCATATTAGAGTAAGAGAATATGAAGAGGCTAGAGAGAGGATTTTTGGTAAGACACGCATTGAGAAGGCTAGGGAAAGGTACAAAAAGAGGAAAGAACTTAGGCGTGAGATCGCGAATATTGTCTTGTACGAGGGCGATGATACCCGATTATATACCCGTATCTCTATCAACGGGGTAGAGATTGAGGGTCTTCTTGATAGCGGTGGCTACCGTGTCGGTTCTCGGAGAGGGGTGTGAGGACGTAGTCAGTAAAGCCGGAGTGACGGTTTACCGGTTTTATTCGACGGTCAGTACGGCAGACGGTAGGCCTCATAAAATTCAGGGTCGGTTTAAAGCAAGAATTAAATTTAACCGCATGGAACATGAGATCACATTTTATATGGTTCCAACCCTGAAGAGGAAATTGTTTCTGGGCGTGGATTTCATGAAATTATTCCGACTTATCGTTAACGTGGATAGCTTGACCACAAATGATATGCTTTGGAGTGAGGAGATGGGCGAAAATCCATCGAATACTTCAATGCATCGCCTTTGTGAACAAGAAAGGATACAGTTAGAGGCAGCCATAGCTGAGTATCCTTCTTTTGTGGAAAAAGGACTTGGGAAGACGTTTTTGGAGACACACACAATCGATACGCGCGACGCAGAGCCCGTAAAAACAGCGGCATTATCCGGTTTCGCCGGCAGTTCAAAAACTCATGTATGCGGAATTAGATAGGATGCTTGATATGGGTGTGATTGAGCCTAGTCAAAGCCCCTGGAATAATCCAGTGACGTTAGTGCGTAAAGGAACAAAAAACAGGCTTTGTTTAGACGCACGAAAGCTCAATTCACTCACAGTCAAGGATGCCTATCCTCTGCCGCATATTGAGGGTTTGCTCAGCCGATTGGGAGACACGCACTTTATATCTAGTGTGGACCTAAAAGATGCATTCTGGCAGATCCCATTAGATATAAAGAGCCGGGAAAAAAACTGCTTTTACGGTGCCAGGGCGGCCACTTTATCATTTCACGGTTATGCCTTTTGGTCTGTGTAATGCAGCCCAAAGGTTGTGCCGTTTAATGGACAAAGTGATTCCCTCCGAGCTGCGGGATCGAGTGTTTGTTTACCTGGATGATCTGCTCATAGTTAACACCTGATTTCCACACGCACATACATATACTTCAGCGGGTGGCCGAACTGCTTTCTAATGCCGGGTTAACGATAAATGTCGACAAGTCAAAGTTTTGCTTCAAGGAGCTCCGGTATCTTGGATATATAGTAGGAGAAGGCAAATTAAAGCCGGATCCAGAAAAAATATCCTCGATATTGGAGTTTTCTTATCCGAAAACGCCCAGACAAGTACGCGGTTTTATGGGGACTACCGGCTGGTATCGTCGGTTTATAAAAGATTACGCGACAATTGCTACGCCTATATTTGACACCCTGAAAAAGGTAAAACATTTATTTTTACTGAAGAGGCGAAAGAAGCGTTTGATAAATTGAAAAAGGCACTTACCTGTAGTCCCGTGTTACGTCATCCGGATTTTTGCGAAACCGTTTTACGTCCCAATGCGACGCGTCAGATGTTGGCATCGGTGCGGTGTTATTCCAAAAGGACGAGGTTGAAGGAGAACACCCAATTGCTTTTATTTCGCATAAATTGACACCGGCACAGCGAAACTATTCGGTGACGGAGCGCGAGTGTCTGGCAGTCGTAATGGCCATCAAGAAGTTTAGGCCATATGTGGAGCTCATGCCATTTACGGTGATCACAGATCACTCGAGTTTGAAATGGCTCATGTCAAACAAAGAGCTCAGCGGTCGGTTAGCTCGGTGGAGTTTACTTCTTCAAATCCTATTCGTTTGATATTGAACATCGCCAAGGGAGCAAAACGTAGTGCCAGACACTCTATCGCGGTACGATATGGAAGAAATCGTCGCGGTCATTAACGATTTTATAGATCTACAGTCTCCGGAGTTTAAGTCCGAAGTTTATCGTGAGTTAATCGCTAATATAAAAGATAATGAAAATCAATTACCAGATCTTAAAGTTGAAGATAATTTGTTTACAAACGTACCTGTCATTTTATGGAGACGAAATCACAGAAGATTTCGCGTGGAAATTATGGGTTCCGGCCTCGTTGACGAAGGAACTTATTGCCAAAGCTCATCAACCACCAACCGCAAGCCACGGTGGTTTTCATAAGACCCTCAAGCGGTTAAGAGAGTATTTCTTCTGGCCACATATGACTATTCAGGTTAGAGAGTTGTCCGAAACTGCGAGATCTGCAAAGAAAGTAAGCCAACTAACAAAATTTTAAGGCCACCAAGGGCGAGGAAGCATTTCGTATTGTCCGACCATTCCAAAAATTGTATATAGACTTTTAGGTCCATATGTCCGTTCAAAGTCGGGGAATTGTTATATATTTATAGTGTTAGATCACTTTTCTAAATTTGTTTTGCTGAAAGCAATGGCAAAAGCTAATAATAAAAACGTAATTCGCTCCTAGTTTCAGAAGTTTTCTATAAATTTGGTGTGCCCAGAAATAATAATGTCCGATAATGGGAGTCAGTTTGTGAGCAAAGAGTTTGACGAAATGGCAAAATCGTTTGGCGTGCACCACATGAGGACTGCAATATACTCACCTCAGGCAAACGCGTCGGAGAGAGTCAATCAGTCGATTTTAGCAGCTATTAGGTCATACCTAAAAGAAGACCAGCGTGATTGGGACAAGCATCTCTCAGAGATAGAGTGTGCTCTGCGGTCTTCAGTGCATTCATCGACTGGTATGACCCCCTACTTCGCTTTGTTGGGAGAACATGATTTTGCACGGTAGCGTATATAAACTCGCACGTAAGTTAGAATTGCTAGAAGACACTGAGGTAAACCTCTTACCGAAAGCGATTCGAAACAATATTGTACGTGAGAAATTCGGGAAAACTTAGGCAAAAGCTATGCTCTCCGCGCAAAAGAGTACAATAAACGCGCAACGTGAAGTTAAGTACCGGGTAGGTCAAGAGGTTTATCGCCGAAATTTTAACCTCAGTGACTCCAGCAAGCTATACAACGCTAAAATGGGAAAGAAGTTTATAAAATGTAGAGTAGTTCGTCCGGTCGGAAATTGTATGTACGAGATAGAAGACCTGCAGGGAAAAATAATCGGGGTTTACCACGCAAAAGACCTTAAACAATAAGTTCTGGATGATTTTTATACAACCTTCTTTTCTCAATGTGGTATCATGTTGATATCCTAACTCAAGTTTTTTCTGTTTTAAGTTTTTTTCCTCTAATGCTAGGTTATTTTCCTGATTTAATCCTATACTACCTGTAGTCGCTTCCTACGACAAGTTTTTGAATTATTAGTATTTTTCTTTTTATTTATTTTTTTTGTATTTACTTGGTAGTTAGTTATAGGTCAATGAATTGGGTCAATTTATAGAATTATTTTGCTAAAGAAAAATGTTTATTGATTTTTTTTATATATAAAATAGGTAAATAAGTTAGAACTAGTTAATTTACGGTAATTTAAAATGAATAGTTATAGGCTAATTTGAAATTTAAAAATTTGGGATACGAATTTTATTTTATTTTGTTTTTCTTTATAAGTCAATGGTCAACTTACCCGTTTTTTTTTTTTCTACGTGGTGGTAACAGGAATGGCGAACAGAGAGGTGTTCGGAGTCTTTCCTCATTGGCGACAAGAGGTCAGCAAACAAACATCAATGAGAACACTGGCAATTGTTTATCAGTTGAGCTGTCCTTTGTTTTGGTCTGCCAGGAGCTACCGTTTCAGTTAGCCACATGTTGTAGCTGCCATGAACGTCATAAAAGCAGCGGGGACCGTCCCAGGGTAACTATGACATTAGGCTACGTAGACCCCGTTAGTCTGCTGACGCATGGATGAAACACTGAATTCGAATTACAGCAGGCAGAAACCAAGGCTAAAGGATAAACAGTTTATTTTAATTCAGCTCACTGTAAGATGTTGTTTGTGTTGCTGATCGCTTGTTTCAATGGGAGGGGTCTCCGGCCACCAACTGTCGGTATCCTGTTTCCATGGATCAGTGGTGTATAAGGTCCGAGTTTCAAGGAATTCTGAAAAAAAAAGATTAAAATTAGTCGGGCGAAACAAAATGCTATCATATAGATACGTGCTTAAAAATACGGAAATATATATATATATATATTTATATTTTTTTTGTTTGCCAAAAACGCTTTCTAATGGAAATATTGGCAACCAAAGTTGAAATTTCGATAGACCATAAGCCCGAGTATATAGTGGTTTTTGTTTGTTTTTAAGGACAGGGTGGTTTTTATTTGTGTTGCCTTTTAAATCGTGTTTTTTAACCAGGCGATTCAAAGCGGCGTTGGTAATTCGATTTGCCTTATAAGATCATCTTTATTTTAAAGATTTCATATAAAAAGATTTCTCGAATTTATTTTAAAAGTTTTTATTTCTAATACAATGCAATATAACACCAAAACAAAATATGTGTTAAACTCATTAAAGTATACAAAAAACGTGTGTTTCGTAAAAATAAAAATATTTGCGTATGAATTACAAAAAAATGAACAACAAAATAACATTTTTTTCGGAAATTTTTTTTTAATGATAGCGCAAGTTTCAAACTAATATTTAGTTTTTTTTTCGTTATTAACATTTCACGGAAATTTTCTCAGTTGCCCATAATAGTTCATAATTTAATAGTCTTCGCAGAAAATGTATGAAAATATAATTTATGACATCGAATGAATTTGGTTTATGAAACTATGAAACTTTACAAAAAAAGTTTAGGAAAATTTCTTAATGTTAATAAATTTCTTCGAGATAATAAAATTCAATCTATAAAAAAAA
>CM037855.1:149923042-149960774 GCA_021234595.1 Delia radicum
ATTTTCTTTTGAATGCCGTTAAAAATTTGAAATCGGTTGAAAATTGGTTGAATTACAAATGTTTAAATGCGCCAAAAACTAATCTTTTACTGATATCTCGAAAATATTTTTAAATAATTTTTAGCTTCTCGAAATTTAAATAATTTTTAGCTTCTCGAAATCGACTTAACCCGTCTAATACAACAATAATTGAAATATGTAGTAATATTTTGTTAGTTGTGTTTTATTGTTTTGACAGTTATTTTTACTAATATTGCAGTTATTTTTTTCATAGTTAATAATAACTACAAATCTTAGTAATTTTTATGACAAATGTAGTCAGAGTACTTTGATTCTATTTGGTTGCGTGACTAAAAGTGTTAAGTTTTTTTTTTTTTTTTTTTTTTTTTTTTTTAATAATAAATATAGAATTTATTCTCTTCAATTTACATAACCCAAGCCCTTAGGGCCATATATGATTATTAAAAGCTACTTTATAAAGTTTTGTTCCTCCCTTAACTTAAAGAAAATAATTTAAAATTCCTTTCATTAATGTGTGTGTGTGGGTGAGTGTACTTTGTAATCTATTATTTAAAAGTCTAATAACTTTGCAATTATGTACATGTGTGCAGTAGAATGACACCAAATTGAAGGTGGTTTAACAATTTGAATTTTTTATTAATATTGTTTGTTAACAAAAACTACACTTCGTATATTATTATTAAATATTTATAACATTTACAGAGCAATTTAGATGATTGAATGAATGAGAAAGAAACGTTTAAATTTGTTCAATTTATTTAAAAATATTTTATCATATTACTGGAAGTGTTTCGTTAAACTAAAAATTGTGAAACATTTTTAAATTTTAATTACAAGAGAGTTAAAAAGGAATTGAAAAAGAAATCAAATAAAACCCCTAAAAATGTTTAGAAAAAAACCTAATGTCATGCGGACTTAACCCAGCAAAAAATAGTGCTTCCAAGAAGCGCTTGTGGAAGGCCTTCTTTGAACCCGAAGCGCTTGCTGAAGGCCTTCCAGAAGGCATGATTTTTGTTCGCGATGTCCCACTTGGTAGGTCTCTTTTAAGATGGTGAGAAGCCCTTCCAGAAAAGCTTCCCGAAGCGCTTCCAGAAGAGCTTCGAGAAGCGCTTCTTGTAGCTCTTCTGGAAGCGCTTCGAGAAGCTCTTCTGGAAGCTCTCATTGTAATTCGATTTTTGAACACGAAGACACCTTCATTGTAACGCCCAAACTATTAATTAAATTTATCTAAACCACTTTTGTACCGAATATAAAATAAAATTTCTAACAAAAATGTACTTAACTAACAATTCAATAATTTATATTTTATAAAAATAAAATGATAAATATTTTAATTACTTTTTAATATAAAACAAAAAGTCTATTCATTATAATATAGTTAAAATAAGAACTAAAGAACATTACTAAAGCTGGTTGTGTCATGTTCGGTTCTTGTGGGGTTAAGGTTGCATTCTAATGCAACTGTGTTAAAAGAAGAAGAAGAATTTATACAAAGGATTGCATTAGAATGCAACCTTGAAACTGCTAGAATGGGGTTTGACAGACAGCCTGAGGGGGCCGGAAGTGAAAGTGAAAGAAGAAGAAATTCTTTCCTTTTTGAAGTTGATCGAGGGCAGACAAGTGGTGTCAGCAAATTTGGAAGAAAAACAACAACAACAACCGCAACAAGTGAATTTTATTAAAGTTTTTATAAAAAAATATTGTTTTATTTAAAAAAAAAAAAAAAAAAGAACATTTGAAAATAAAAATAAAAGAAAAAAAAGGAAGCAGAAGAACCGGAAGAATATAACATCCACCACCTCTGTCTGGGCCCAACGTTGGAGGAGCAGCAATAGCACCGCCAAGCCTGGGGTGCTAAGGTAGTACTTTAAGGTTTAAGGACACTTAGGAGAGTTTTACCCAGACGACTGAAGACGGACCGGACGGAATCTGTAAAAAAAAAAAAAAAGAAAGAAAATAAAGAAATTTAAATTAAAATATAAAAAAAGGAATTAAAATTTATTTGCGAGGTAGGGTTAGCAGTGCGGAAAATTTAGTTAAATAAAAAAAAAAAAGACCCGGATATAATAAACGGGCTACAGGATCATAGGGTTGAGCTCAGGCCTATAGGTTTCTGTTTAGTGATTTAAGGGATGAATTGCCCCATGGATACCGATGTTTCCCCTACCCTAAGTTTTAAAAGCAAAATGTTAATAAATAAAATATTTTAATTGAATTTTTAAATGAAAAAATAAAATACTGATGTACTTACCTTCGGACTACAGACGGACAGACAAAACCTTAAAGAGTACCAGTGAAAACGCCAATCCTCCCAATAAGTTCGTTATGCATAAGCTGTGCTGCGTTTACTGAAATATTACCTGAGTGAAAAAAAAAAGTATAAAAAAAATTAAAATAATTTTTATTGTTATAAAAAAAAAAAATAATTCTTTTATTTTTAGTCCAAAATTATATCAAAAAAAAAAATACGAGCTGAATCAGAAATTTACCCCTGAAAATTAAAGTTTTGTCATTTCAAGCATACCAAATAAACAGAAGATTGGTCGGAAGAACTAAAACTTTTCGTGTCAAACTAGAATCATTAGATTTAGAATATATTTTGTCACTTTTTTACAAAAGGAAATAATGTTCAAAGTTAATATCATTGTACATAATTGTTGTTATGCATATGAAATTATAATAAACTGAATTCCATTGTTATAACGTTTTAGAAAAAAATGAAAATATTCCGGCTGGTTGTTATTTGAAAAAGTTATGATTTGATTTAATCTAATCATGGAATAATTTATAAAAAGGTAAGTGAGTTAGAAAGACTGTAGTGGACGTTAGGGGCTTTCTAATAAGTTGGACCACAGATTGCCATGGAAGAGGGTGGGCAGGTCAGGCAGCAAATACCATCATAGCTGCCGGCCAAAGAAAACCATGCAAGGGAAACCTGAAAGAAAAAAAAGGAACGTATGTATTAAGGAGGAACAGGGAACATTGAGTTTATTTTTGGTTGGCTTACCCAGGTATAGCTATTGATCGTTATTAATATTTAATTTATATTTATTTTATTTTTTTTTTTTTTTTTTTATTTTTTTTGCTCCAGTGGCTTGTGGCTGTTTTATTGGTGAACCCCGCACTCTACCGACTCTGGTCTGGCATCACCACCTTTTTTTCTGCATTGCCAATATTATATGCCACTGGGACGTCAGAGTCCCAAAAGCCATTGACAAAAATGGCGCCCGACAATGGGGGCCCGAAATTCGGGTACCTCTTTCACTTATCACTTTCCGCGTTTTTGTTCAACAGTCTCATCTTTTCCAGCGTAAGATCACAATGGCTTTGTCAATCAAGGCAACCATTCGTTTGCGACGTTGTGGGAGGATGATACCTGTGGGGTAAAAACCGGAAAGGCTTGCTGTTATTTTGTGTTCAAGGACATCTGTAAGTCATGATTACTATAGAATTATCATTCGAGAGTATCATAAGCTGCAGTGTCTAAGAAAACAAAGTAACAGGCAAGAAATTTTCAGTTTATGTAGTTTAAATAGACCAAAGTTAAAATACTCACCAAATTATAATTTTTGAATCGATAAGTCGTGACGTCAAACTCTTTTCAAGGGTAGATTTCATCGTCGATCGATTCCAAAGTGCTGGTTTGGTGTGTTTAACTCCCAGTCAGATGCATACTATTCTCAATGTGTTCCTGTTTTCTGAAAATGGAAAATTAAAATTATTTTTAATTTTTATTATGAACAGTTTCTTTATGGTTTCTCAAGCATGCGTTTACTTTGGCCTTCAATCCCTACAGTCTTTCGAAGCTCACTACCGGATTTTTATATGAATATTAAAGTTTCGATCATTTTGAAATTTGAAATTAAAATTTCTAATTTGTAAATTAAAAATTTTTTTTAGAATTTAATTTTTTGATTGGCACGCAATTAGTTTTGGTGAATTCGAACATTTTAGAATTTTAAATATTTTAATTGTGATTTTTTTATTTGATTTAGGAACACAGATCAATGAATTTTTCAGAAATAATATTTTGGGAAATTGAGTAATGTAATTTTTAAAAAGTTTTAGTATTTGTGAAAAACTTAAAAGTTTTTTGCATTTATAACCTATATAACATTTATATAACATTTATTTGAAACCTAAAAAGTTTTATTAATATTTTGAAAAATTGAGTAATTTATTTTTGAAAAACTTAAAAAGTTTTTTGTGAATTGAAAACTTAAAAAGTTTTTTGGATATTTTTGGAAAATTAAGTAATTTAGTTTTTGGTGATTTTTTTTATTTTTGAAAAACTTAAAAAGTTTTTAAATTGAATAGGAAACTTAAAAAGTTTTTTTGAATTGGAAACTTTTTAAGTTTTATGAATATTTTGTAAAATTAAGTAATTTAATTTTTAAAAGGTTTTTTTTAGTTTTGAAAAACTTAAAAAGTTTTTTGAATTGGGAACTTTTTAAATATTTTGAATATTTTGTAAAGTGGAGTAATTTAATTTTTAAAAAGTTTTTTTTTTGAAAACTCAAAAAGTTGTTTTTTTGAATTGGAAACTTAAAAAGTTTTATTAATATTTTGGAAAATTGAGTAATTTAATTTTTTTAAAAAAAAAGAAAAAAGTTTTTTTCGTTTTTGAAAAACTTAAAGTTTTTTGAAATTGGTTGAAAAACTTAAAAAGTTTTTTTGAATAGGAAACTTAAAAAGTTTTTTTTAATATTTTTGGAAAATTGAATAATTTAGTTTTTAAAAGGAGATTTTTTTTATTGTTTGAAAAACTTAAAAAGTTTTTTGAATAGGAAACTTAAAAATTTTTGAATATTTTTGGAAAATTGAGTAATTTAGTTTGTAACAGTGATTTCTTTTTGTTTTTGCGAAACTTAAAAGGTTTTTGCAGTTTTTATGATTTTTTTGTCCATAGTATAACAAACACGGATAACAAACACGGTAAAGCAGTGGTTAAATTTAATTTTTTTTAGTTACGTAGCTTTTTGAATTAATTGAAGATTAGTTAATGTTTAAATTTAGGAATTTTTAAACTTGGTAGGATTTAAGTTTTTTATATTCTTATTTTTCCTTCCCCGGAATTAATAACAACAAATTTTAAAAAAATTAATTTGTTACTTTTAAAGGTTTAAGTTAGTTATTTTAAATTTCCAACTTGAATTCGATAAAAGGTTATATATTAATTTTTTTTTCTTCTTTTTGAATTTAAATTTGGAAATATTCAAATTTTTAGGAATTTCGTTAATTTGCGCTAGATTAGTAGTAGAATTAGAGAAAAAGTTATATTAGGGTTAGGTTATGGTGAAAACCAGAAGTCAAAGAATGGTTAACGACACTTCTTTATCCTCCGAGGAACCTTCTATAACAGAACCAAACAATCCACAGGTAACAGCAACTGGTAGACTTCCGGGTAATACGCTAGCCAACACTAACCCGTTTAGTCCAAATTCAGCACAAATGAATCCGCATTATGGTGAGGGTTTTAGGAATGAGGCCGGCAACCAAGGCGAGATGAATGCATCGGTTGGCTGGCAAAGTACCATTGAGTCACCACCATTTAGCAGTTTGACGGCCCAAGGAATACGCCTAGAGCATAGACGTAACCCACCGGTTGCGCCACAGATTGCTAGACCACCTGCGCCAGCTACTGCTTCACAGAATTTTCCGCCAATAATGCAACGCCAAGATTTAGTCGGCGCATCCTTGGGATTACAACAAGTGGAGATTATGCGCACTTTTGAGGAACGTTTGCGCGTTTTAGTACCCCAACTAGTCGCTGACAGTCTACGGTCGCTCTCTGGGGCTTCAGAAGCGAACAACCCGCCAGCACCCGCTGACGGCGATGGCGGCAGAAGACAGCAGCAGCATTCATCAGATTTCCAACCAGCAACTCTAGCGGCACCGCCACAGGCAGCACCACGTACACCGGTCCCAAGAGCTACGGCTCAGAATTATCGGGAACCTTGGGTAGAGCATCAGACGCCTCATCAGCAAACATATGGCGCAGATGAACGTTACCAGCCACACACAGGGGACAGTCAAGCTTACCCGTCGCCAGCGCCAAGAAGATTTTATGCACCGGCTCAAAATCACAATTATAACCACAGGCCACGGGTCGAAAAGTGGAACATCCGGTTTGATGGTAGTGGTAAGTCAATGCCAGCAGCTGATTTTGTGTTTCGGGTCGAAACGATGAAAAGAGACTATGACTGCCCTGAAAGTGAGTTGTTGGCGAGTTTTCACAATTTACTCGAAGGCGAGGCACTGAGTTGGTACTGGTCGCAACGGCAGCACGAGCAAATCTCAAGGTGGGTTGATCTGCGTGGCATGCTTATTCAGCGTTTTAGGCGATTTGAGAGCGATTTTGAAGTCACTCGGCAAATTATGGACAGACGCCAGCTACCTCACGAGTCCTTTGAAGAGTTTTGCAATGCGGTGCTGAAACTGTATCATCAGCAGACCAATAAAATCAGCGAAAATGATCTCGTTGAAATGATGAAACCAAATCTCCGTCCAGCCATGGCTCAATTGGTGTTCCCGATTCGAATGTTTGGCTTAAGTCATTTTCGAATCGAGTGCAGAAAGGCAGAAACATTGCTGCAAAATCAACGCCAAGCTTACGGTCAGCGGCAATATGCGCCTAGAGTAAATGAGCTGACGTTTGATGAAGCTTCGCAACCTGAGTTGGATATTGAAGCAATTAATGCGCCAAATACCTCGAAATATATTTGCTGGAACTGCAAACAAAAAGGTCACAGCTTTATGGAGTGTCCTGCTCCAAGTCGTCGGTTGTTTTGTTACCGTTGCGGCTTGGAAAATACTACAAGCCCAGAATGTCAGCGGTGTGCGGAAAACAAGAAATCGGGCACGCTGAGAGCTGGGGAGGCGCGTCCGAAACCAGAAAACCAGTAAAGCATCAGGTTGGTTGTAGTAAGTTGCTGGAGGATGAAAAAAAAGAGAAAGTTGTTAAAATTCTTTTGAATAGTAAAGTTAGGATAAGCGAAAAGGCAGGGAAGTCTAAAGTTAGGGAAATTAAACCTTTGCATATTAGAGTAAGAGAATATGAAGAGGCTAGAGAGAGGATTTTTGGTAAGACACGCATTGAGAAGGCTAGGGAAAGGTACAAAAAGAGGAAAGAACTTAGGCGTGAGATCGCGAATATTGTCTTGTACGAGGGCGATGATACCCGATTATATACCCGTATCTCTATCAACGGGGTAGAGATTGAGGGTCTTCTTGATAGCGGTGCTACCGTGTCGGTTCTCGGAGAGGGGTGTGAGGACGTAGTCAGTAAGGCCGGAGTGACGGTTTACCGGTTTTATTCGACGGTCAGTACGGCAGACGGTAGGCCTCATAAAATTCAGGGTCGGTTTAAAGCAAAAATTAAATTTAACCGCATGGAACATGAGATCACATTTTATATGGTTCCAACCCTGAAGAGGAAATTGTTTCTGGGCGTGGATTCATGAAATTATTCCGACTTATCGTTAACGTGGATAGCTTGACCACAAATGATATGCTTTGGAGTGAGGAGATGGGCGAAAATCCATCGAATACCTCAATGCATCGCCTTTGTGAACAAGAAAGAATACAGTTAGAGGCAGCCATAGCTGAGTATCCTTCTTTTGTGGAAAAAGGACTTGGGAAGACGTTTTTGGAGACACACACAATCGATACGCGCGACGCAGAGCCCGTAAAACAGCGGCATTACCCGGTTTCGCCGGCAGTTCAAAAACTCATGTATGCGGAATTAGATAGGATGCTTGATATGGGTGTGATTGAGCCTAGTCAAAGCCCCTGGAATAATCCAGTGACGTTAGTGCGTAAAGGAACAAAAAACAGGCTTTGTTTAGACGCACGATAGCTCAATTCACTCACAGTCAAGGATGCCTATCCTCTGCCGCATATTGAGGGTTTGCTCAGCCGATTGGGAGACACGCACTTTATATCTAGTGTGGACCTAAAAGATGCATTCTGGCAGATCCCATTAGATATGAAGAGCCGGGAAAAAACTGCTTTTACGGTGCCAGGGCGGCCACTTTATCATTTCACGGTTATGCCTTTTGGTCTGTGTAATGCAGCCCAAAGGTTGTGCCGTTTAATGGACAAAGTGATTCCCTCCGAGCTGCGGGATCGAGTGTTTGTTTACCTGGATGATCTGCTCATAGTTACACCTGATTTCCACACGCACATACATATACTTCAGCGGGTGGCCGAACTGCTTTCTAATGCCGGGTTAACGATAAATGTCGACAAGTCAAAGTTTTGCTTCAAGGAGCTCCGGTATCTTGGATATATAGTAGGAGAAGGCAAATTAAAGCCGGATCCAGAAAAAATATCCTCGATATTGGAGTTTTCTTATCCGAAAACGCCCAGACAAGTACGCGGTTTTATGGGGACTACCGGCTGGTATCGTCGGTTTATAAAAGATTACGCGACAATTGCTACGCCTATATTGACACCTTGAAAAAAGGTAAAACATTTGTTTTTACTGAAGAGGCGAAAGAAGCGTTTGATAAATTGAAAAAGGCACTTACTTGTAGTCCCGTGTTACGTCATCCGGATTTTGCGAAACCGTTTTACGTCCAATGCGACGCGTCAGATGTTGGCATCGGTGCGGTGTTATTTCAAAAGGACGAGGTTGAAGGAGAACACCCAATTGCTTTCATTTCGCATAAATTGACACCGGCACAGCGAAACTATTCGGTGACGGAGCGCGAGTGTCTGGCAGTCGTAATGGCCATCAAGAAGTTTAGGCCATATGTGGAGCTCATGCCATTTACGGTGATCACAGATCACTCGAGTTTGAAATGGCTCATGTCAAACAAAGAGCTCAGCGGTCGTTTAGCTCGGTGGAGTTTACTTCTTCAATCCTATTCGTTTGATATTGAACATCGCCAAGGGAGCAAAAACGTAGTGCCAGACACTCTATCGCGGTACGATATGGAAGAAATCGTCGCGGTCATAAACGATTTTATCGATCTCCAGTCTCCAGAGTTTAAGTCCGAAGTTTATCGTGAGTTGATTGCTAATATAAAGGATAATGAAAATCAATTACCAGATCTTAAAGTTGAAGATAATTTTGTTTACAAACGTACCTGTCATTTTAATGGAGACGAAATCACAGAAGATTTTGCTTGGAAATTATGGGTTCCGGCCACGTTGACGAAGGAACTTATTGCCAAAGCTCATCAACCACCAACCGCAAGCCACGGTGGTTTTCATAAGACCCTCAAGCGTTTAAGAGAGTATTTCTTCTGGCCACATATGACTATCCAGGTTAGAGAGTTTGTCCGAAACTGTGAGATCTGCAAAGAAAGTAAGCCAACTAACAAAATTTTAAGGCCACCAATGGGGGCGGAAGCATTTCGTATTGTTCGACCATTCCAAAAATTGTATATAGACTTTTTAGGTCCATATGTCCGTTCAAAGTCGGGAAATTGTTATATATTCATAGTATTAGATCACTTTTCTAAGTTTGTTTTGCTGAAAGCAATGGCGAAAGCTAATAATAAAAACGTAATTCGCTTCCTGGTTTCAGAAGTTTTCTATAAATTTGGTGTGCCAGAAATAATAATGTCCGACAATGGGAGTCAGTTTGTGAGTAAGGAGTTTGACGAAATGGCAAAATCGTTTGGCGTGCACCACATGAGGACTGCAATATACTCACCTCAGGCGAACGCGTCGGAGAGAGTCAATCAGTCGATTTTAGCAGCTATTAGGTCATACCTAAAAGAAGACCAGCGTGATTGGGACAAGCATCTCTCAGAGATAGAGTGTGCTCTGCGGTCTTCAGTGCATTCATCGACTGGTATGACCCCCTACTTCGCTTTGTTTGGGATGAACATGATTTTGCACGGTAGCGTATATAAACTCGCACGTAAATTAGAATTGCTAGAGGACTCTGAGGTAAACCTCTTACCGAAAGCGGTTCGAAACGATATTGTACGTGAGAAAATTCGGGAAAACTTAGGCAAAAGCTATGCTCTCCGCGCAAAAGAGTACAATAGACGCGCACGTGAAGTTAAATACCGGGTAGGTCAAGAGGTTTATCGCCGAAATTTTAACCTCAGTGACTCCAGCAAGCTATACAACGCGAAAATGGGAAAGAAATTTATAAAATGTAGAGTCGTTCGTCCGGTCGGAAATTGTATGTACGAGATAGAAGACCTGCAGGGAAAAATAATCGGGGTTTACCACGCAAAAGACCTTAAACAATAAGTTCTGGATGATTTTTATACCAACCTTCTTTTCTCAAATGTGGTATCGTGTTGATATCCTAACTCAAGTTTTTTCTGTTTTAAGTTTTTTCCTCTAATGCTAGGTTATTTTCCTGACTTAATCCTATACTACCTGTAGTCGCTTCCTACGACAAGTTTTTGAATTATTAGTATTTTTCTTTTTATTTATTTTTTTTGTTATTTACTTGGTAGTTAGTTATAGGTCAATGAATTGGCTCAATTTATAGAATTATTTTGCTAAAAGAAAAATGTTTATTGATTTTTTTTATATATATAAAATAGCTAAATAAGTTAGGCTAGTTAATTTACGGTAATTTAAAATTTAGGCTAATTTGAAATTAACAATTTGGATACAAATTTTAATTTATTTTGTTTTTCTTTATAAGTCAATGGTCAACTTACCTTTTTCCTACGTGTTGGTAACAGGAATGGCGAACAGAAGGGTGTTCGGAGTCTTTCCTCATTGGCGACAAGAGGTCAGCAAACAAACATCAATGAGAACACTGGCAATTGTTTATCAGTGAGCTGTCCTTTGTTTTGGTCTGCCAGGAGCTACCGTTTCAGTTAGCCACATGTTGTAGCTGCCATGAACGTCATAAAAGCAGCGGGGACCGTCCCAGGGTAACTATGACATTAGGCTACGTAGACCCCGTTAGTCTGCTGACGCATGGATGAAATACTGAATTCGAATTACAGCAGGCAGAAACCAAGGCTAAAGGATAAACAGTTTATTTTAAAACAGTTTCACTGTAAGTTGGTTGTTTGTGCTGCTGATCGCTTGTTTCAATGGGAGGGGTCTCCGGCAACCAACTGTCGGTATCCTGTTTCCATGGATCAGGTGGTGTAAGGTCCGAGTTTCAAGGAATTCTGAAAAAAGAAAGATTAAAATTAGTCGGTCGAAACAAAATGTTATCATGTAGATACGGGCTTAGAAATACGGAAATATATATATATATATATTTATATTTTTTTGTTTGGCAAAAGCGCTTTCTAATGGAAATATTGGCAACCAAAGTTGAAATTTCGATAGACCATAAGCCCGAGTATAGTGGTTTTTGTTTGTTTTTAAATGGACAGGTTGGTTTTGGTATTTTTGTTGCCTTTTAAATCGTGTTTTTTAACCAGGCGATTAAAAGCGGCGTTGGTAATTGGATTTGCCTTATAAGATCATCTTTATTTTAAAGATTTCATATAAAAAGATTTCTCGAATTTATTTTAAAAGTTTTTCTATTTCTAATACAATGCAATATAACACCAAAACAAAATATGTGTTAAACTCATTAAAAGTATACAAAAAACGTGTGTTTCGTAAAAATAAAAATATTTGCATATGAATTACAAAAAAAAATGAACAACAAAATAACATTTTTTTCGGAAAATTTTTTTTTAATGATAGCGCAAGTTTCAAACTAATATTTATATTTTTTTTTTCGTTATTAAACATTTCACTGAAATTTTTCTCAGTTGCACATAAGAATTCATAATTTAATAGTCTTCGCAGAAAATTTATGAAAAGATAATTTATGACATCGAATAAATTTTGTTTATGCAACTAGGAAACTTTACAAAAAAAAATTTAGGAAAAATTTCTTAATATAAATAAAATTTCTTCGAGATAATAAAATTCAATCTATGAAAAAAAATTGTATGAAATTCTTTCATAAATACCATGAACGGTAAATATTGCACAGAAGACAACTAAAATTTTCCATCGTTTTATTGTTATTTTATGGGAAACTTCAAAAATTCTCGACACTTTAGAGTAAAAACGTTTTTGATTTTTTTTTTGTATGACATAAATATCGTTACATTAGTAAAATACTGTTAAGTGAAAACCTTTCATTGAATATATTCAGCTTTAAGCAAAATAAAACTTGCAGTTAATTTAAAAAGAAAATGTAAGTTTTCTGAGTTATAACAAATGTATGTAAAAATTCGTTATTATGAAGAAAATAATTCAAACACGTTTAATCATTATCATTTGTTATTTATTTATTTAAACAAATAAATAAATAGGCAGATAAATAAATAAATAAATAAATAAATAATAAATAAATAAATAAATAAATAAATAAATACATAATCAATAAATAAATAAATAATAAATAAATACAATAAATAAATAATAAATAAATAAATAAATAAATAAATAAATAAATAAATAAATAAATAAAAATAAATAAATAAATCCCTCCCTCCCTCCCTCCCTCCTCCCTCCCTCCCTCTCCTCCCTCAAAAACACTCCCTCCCTCCCTCCCTCCCATCCCCTCCCTCATCCCTCCCTCCCTCCCCTCCCTCCTCCTCCCTCCCTCCCTCCCTCCCTACCTCCCTCCACTCCCTCCCTCCCCCCTCCCTCTCCCTCCCTCCCCTCCCTCCCTCCCTCCCTCCCTCCCTCCCTCCTCCCTCCCTCCCTCCCTCCCTCCCTCCCTCCCTCCCTCCCTCCCTCCTCCCTCCCTCCCTCCCTCCCTCCCTCCCTCCCTCCCTCCCTCCACTCCCTCCTCCCTCCCTCCCTCCCTCCTCCTCCCTCCCTCCCTCCTCACTCCCTCCCTCCCTCCCTCCCTCCTCCCTCCCTCCCTCCCTCCCTCCATCCCTCCTCCCTCCTCCCTCCCTCCATCACTCCTCCCTCCCTCCCTCCCTCCCTCCCTCCCTCCCTCCCTCCCTCCCTCCCTACCTCCCTCCTCCCTCCCTCCCTCCTCCCTCACCTCCTCCATCCTCCTCCCTCCCTCCCTCCCTCCATCCCTCCCTCCCTCCCTCCCTCCCTCCCTCCCTCCCTCCCTCCCTCCCTCCTCCCTCCCTCCCTCCTCCCTCCTCCTCCCTCCTCCCTCCCTCCCTCCCTCCCTCCCTCCTCCCTCCCTCCCTCCCTCCCTCCCTCCCTCCCTCCCTCCCTCCCTCCCTCCCCTCCCTCCCTCCCTCCCTCCCTCCCTCCCTCCCTCCCTCCCTCCATCCCTCCCTCCCTCCCTCCTCCTCCCTCCCTCACTCCCTCCCTCCCTCCCTCCCTCCCTCCCTCCCTCCCTCCCTCCCTCCCTCCCTCCCTCCCTCCCTCCCTCCCTCCCTCCCTCCCTCCCTCCCTCCCTCCCTCACCTCCCTCCCTCCCTCCCTCCCTCCCTCCTCCCTCCCATCCCTCCCTCCCTCCCCTCCCTCCCTCCTCCCTCCCTCCATCCCTCCTCCCTCCCTCACCTCCCTCCCTCCCTCCTCCCTCCCTCCCTCCCTCCTCCCTCCCTCCCTCACCTCCCTCCCTCCCTCCTCCCTCCCTCCCTCCCTCCCTCCCTCCCTCCCTCCCTCCTCCCTCCCTCCCTCCCTCCCTCCCTCCCTCCCTCCCTCCCTCCCTCCCTCCCTCCCTCCACTCCCTCCCTCCTCCCTCCCTCCCTCCCTCCCTCCCTCCCTCCCTCCCTCCCTCCCTCCCTCCCTCCCTCCCTCCCTCCCTCCCTCCCTCCCTCCCTCCCTCCCTCCCTCCCTCCCTCCCTCCCTCCACTCCCTCCCTCCTCCCTCCCTCCTCCCTCCCTCCCTCCCTCCCTCCCTCCCTCCCTCCCCCTCCCTCACCTCCCTCCCTCCCTTCCCTCCTCCCTCCCTCCCTCCCTCCCTCCCTCCCTCCCTCCCTCCTCCCTCCCTCCCTCCCTCCCTCCCTCCCTCCCTCCCTCCCTCCTCCCTCCCTCCCTCCCTCCCTCCCTCCCTCCCTCCCTCCCTCCCTCCCTCCCTCCCTCCCCTCCCTCCCTCCCTCCCTCCCTCCCTCCTCCCTCCCTCCCTCCCTCCCTCCCTCCCTCCCCATCCCTCCCTCCCTCCCTCCCTCCCTCCCTCCCTCCCTCCCTCCGCCCTCCCTCCCTCCCTCCTCCCTCCCTCCCTCCCTCCCTCCCTCACCTCCCTCCCTCCTCCCTCCCTCCCTCCCTCCCTCCCTCCCTCCCCTCCCTCCCTCCCTCCCTCCCTCCCTCCCTCCCTCCCTCCCTCCCTCCCTCCCTCCCTCCCTCCCTCCCTCCCTCCCTCCTCCGTCCCCCCCCCTCCCTTCTTTGCGCTTCTTGTGCTCCACGCGCATTTCTCAGGCCCACCGGGCGGTGTGGAAGGTTTAAAATCAACACTAACCGGCAAACCCGTCTCTAGACGGGGTTATTTTCAATTGGCCATAAGTTCGGCAACAAAGTGTTTGTTATATAAATGTAAGCTATATCGATAGATAACAAAGTTAGCCACATATTTTGCGAAGTAATGTTTTGTGTACATGTCACGGTTTGGAAGCGAGAAAGCGTTATAGTTAAAGTTTTCGGTAATTTCAAAAAAATAAATATTTTGAAATAACCACAATTTTGAAAAGTCCTTAAGACACATTTCTGTTAACATAAAACCATTCATATTCCACACAAAGGAAGATTGAAGCTTAAACTTTTGGAAAATGCTCTAAGTTTGGTCCAAGGACATACAGGGTTGTAAAAGGATACCTATAAAGGACATCATCTTAACTTGAAAACGAGTAGACGGATTTTTATGAAATTTGGCAAAAATATTATATTTGGTAACACTATCAAATCTTTAAAGTTTCGTCAATATATATTAAAGTTAAGGTGCGTTTTCGCTCAATTTTGCGTTTTTCGAAAAACGAAAATCACCATATCTTTTTATCTAAAAGCACAAAAGGGCTAATTTTTGGACTGTTGTTATATCTTTGGGAAGAAGAATAATTTATGCCTTAACTTTTTAAATTTAATAGCTTAGTTTATGAGATAGCCTCTAAACCTATTTTGACCAATATCGCCTAAAATAGGCGACAAAAAATTTCGCTAGAACAAAATATTCTTTATCTCTCGTGCCGAACAAGTGATATAAATTTCAGTCCAGGAAAGCTTAGGCCGGTTAGAAACTTAAGCTCGATATTAGGTCACTTATGCCGGCTCCAAAATTTCCTTGTAAACGGACTACTAAGAAAATTATTAAATTATTTTGTCGCAAGTGAGCAAAAATCAGTTGGAATAATACAAAATCGAGTTTATTTTCACCCCGAGGCTTTGGATTAACAGCCAATGAAAGTTTTCGTTGATAACTTGGACCGTAAATGCCAAAGCAACTGTATCGAGTTAGTGAGATAGTTCATTGAAATTATGAACATAATACCGTACATCAGTGTTGCCAGTGGGTTTTTAAAAAAAAAAAAAAAAATACCTACACTAAGCAATGAAAATACCTTTTCTCCTTACATTATCGAATTTTTTTTTTCCCCTACAAAAATCGCTACGAAATTTTTTACATTTTTATAAACTAAATATGCTTTGAAGTTTTCATACTTTCGATGACAATTCCAATTATTTTCCAAAATGAATATCCAAATGCTACTATCGAAAATTTGTTTGAAAATAGAAATTTGTTAAATTTTCCAAAATATTTTTTAGAATAGATTTCAAATTGTCAATATTGCCAAAACAAAATTCTATTTAATTTTTATTTGGTGTTTTTTTACATAACCCATCAAAAATTGTATTTCATAGGAAGGTGATCATACGATGCTGCACAACAACTTCCAAAAGATAACTTTCTAAATAACTTCCAAAGAGATTGTTAGTTAAAAAACAAACAATCATCTATTAAAATGACAAATTATAAGAAACTATTTTTTTTTTTCTCTACTGAAATATGTCTCAAAATATAACCATTTTACAAAAAAAAATAAAGAAATAACTGTTTTGGAAATGATTTGCATTATTTGGAAGAAGTACCTACATTTTGACTAGTTTAAAATATCTGTCCCTTCCCCCCTACTTCTGGCAACACTGCTGTACATAGGAATTTTCCCAAGTGATGACTTTTTCCATCATCTCTTCGGAATTATGGAATGATCTGTTTCCTCGTCATCTAAATATGGGATTAGGCCATTAAAAAAAAATACGGGTTAAGTTGGTGGTTTGGGTATACAATTCCAAATTTAGAAAGGTAGAATGAATTATATTCAAGTTCTGGTTAGTAGTTTGTCTTTGTTTGGTTTTTTTTTGCAATACTTAGGTGTTTTTGGTTATGCGAATAAATTAGAACAATACACGACATGAATTGTCATGGAACTTTCTTCAGCGGGAATTGTTGGTAGAGTGGAACGGATGAATTCAGATCACGAGAACTACTTACCTGTGTTTTTTTAATGGCAGCTCCCCTAGCATGATTTGTTGGCAGGAAAAAAAGGCTTCGATGTTGGCATGGGTTCCGGCCGGATAGTTGTGGGATCACATGGTAGCACCAATAAAAGGGTAAAATGAACAGGCATCTAAAGTAAAAGGGGAAGTCGAAGAAAAAGAACGTTAGGGATGATTTCTGTGAAGGGATATTACTATTGGTGATGAAACCTTACCTGGTTGTTTGGTTTAATAATGAAAAGGGTCCACCACTTTACCGGAATTTATTTTGAGGTGGACACGATGTTAATTCTTCGGTGGTCTATTAAGAGAACGAACGGTTATTTCGAAGTGACGCCAGTATGATGGAAGGCAGTTCGAATATCACTTTCGAAGTTTAGGGCGTGACCTGGAAAGAGAAAACAATATGGTTACACGGGACTTTAAGGAATTCGGATTCTATGTTTTTTTACCTTATTTTTTTTTAAATTCCTTGAAGGCTGTCCCAGCACGTAAAACATTTAAGGTGGGAGTTGTATCCGAGAAAGGTTTGTTTTTGGGCACGTACGTAAGTTTAAGTAGACACGTTTTTTTTTCATACATTTCATTTTTTTTTTTTCTTGTTTTGTTTGTGGCTGACAGTGCGCAGGTCTTTTGGAAAAGGGGTTGCCATATTAGTGGAATATTGGTATTTTCCGGGTGTAAATAAAACATTGTAGGAAAAGTGTTGCCAACCCTTTAATGCTGCCAGATGGTAAAATTTAGGATACCTTAACACTGTTATGCCAAGTAGGGACAGGTATGACCCCAAGTTCGCAAATTTTCTGATTACGGTTCCCTCCCATCCTTTTTGAAGGGTTTTAATGCAGGATGGTTGGGTTTGTCATGTTCGGTTCTTGTGGGGTTAAGGTTGCATTCTAATGCAACTGTGTTAAAAGAAGAAGAAGAATTTATACAAAGGATTGCATTAGAATGCAACCTTGAAACTGCTAGAATGGGGTTTGACAGACAGCCTGAGGGGGCCGGAAGTGAAAGTGAAAGAAGAAGAAATTCTTTCCTTTTTGAAGTTGATCGAGGGCAGACAAGTGGTGTCAGCAAATTTGGAAGAAAAACAACAACAACAACCGCAACAAGTGAATTTTATTAAAGTTTTTATAAAAAAATATTGTTTTATTTAAAAAAAAAAAAAAAAGAACATTTGAAAATAAAAATAAAAGAAAAAAAAGGAAGCAGAAGAACCGGAAGAATATAACATCCACCACCTCTGTCTGGGCCCAACGTTGGAGGAGCAGCAATAGCACCGCCAAGCCTGGGGTGCTAAGGTAGTACTTTAAGGTTTAAGGACACTTAGGAGAGTTTTACCCAGACGACTGAAGACGGACCGGACGGAATCTGTAAAAAAAAAAAAAAGAAAAGAAAATAAAGAAATTTAAATTAAAATATAAAAAAAGGAATTAAAATTTATTTGCGAGGTAGGGTTAGCAGTGCGGAAAATTTAGTTAAATAAAAAAAAAAAAGACCCGGATATAATAAACGGGCTACAGGATCATAGGGTTGAGCTCAGGCCTATAGGTTTCTGTTTAGTGATTTAAGGGATGAATTGCCCCATGGATACCGATGTTTCCCCTACCCTAAGTTTTAAAAGCAAAATGTTAATAAATAAAATATTTAATTGAATTTTTAAATGAAAAAATAAAATACTGATGTACTTACCTTCGGACTATAGACGGACAGACAAAACCTTAAAGAGTACCAGTGAAAACGCCAATCCTCCCAATAAGTTCGTTATGCATAAGCTGTGCTGCGTTTACTGAAATATTACCTGAGTGAAAAAAAAAAGTATAAAAAAAATTAAAATAATTTTTATTGTTATAAAAAAAAAAAAATAATTCTTTTATTTTTAGTCCAAAATTATATCAAAAAAAAAAAATACGAGCTGAATCAGAAATTTACCCCTGAAAATTAAAGTTTTGTCATTTCAAGCATACCAAATAAACAGAAGATTGGTCGGAAGAACTAAAACTTTTCGTGTCAAACTAGAATCATTAGATTTAGAATATATTTTGTCACTTTTTTACAAAAGGAAATAATGTTCAAAGTTAATATCATTGTACATAATTGTTGTTATGCATATGAAATTATAATAAACTGAATTCCATTGTTATAACGTTTTAGAAAAAAATGAAAATATTCCGGCTGGTTGTTATTTGAAAAAGTTATGATTTGATTTAATCTAATCATGGAATAATTTATAAAAAGGTAAGTGAGTTAGAAAGACTGTAGTGGACGTTAGGGGCTTTCTAATAAGTTGGACCACAGATTGCCATGGAAGAGGGTGGGCAGGTCAGGCAGCAAATACCATCATAGCTGCCGGCCAAAGAAAACCATGCAAGGGAAACCTGAAAGAAAAAAAAGGAACGTATGTATTAAGGAGGAACAGGGAACATTGAGTTTATTTTTGGTTGGCTTACCCAGGTATAGCTATTGATCGTTATTAATATTTAATTTATATTTATTTTATTTTTTTTGCTTCAGTGACTTGTGGCTATTTTATTGGTGAACCCCGCACTCTACCGACTCTGGTCTGGCATCACCACCTTTTTTCTGCATTGCCAATATTATATGCCACTGGGACGTAAGAGTCCCGAAAGCCACTGACAGTTGTTATTAGAATTTTAATGTCAGGTTTGCAATATGGCAATTATAAAAGATGGACAAAATCAAAAATATTTTTCTAAAAAAAATTAAAAAATTGCAAAAATGTTAAGCGTGTCTATGTCTATGCTCATGTGTTTGTTCTATAGTCAGAAAAGTTCTGCAGTTACTACATGCCAGTTATTTGTGTAGTAATTCAGTTTTAGTTATTTTAACTGCAATTTCAGTTGTTTTAATTAGAAAAAATATTTTTAATGTTTTGTATTTGTATTTGTATTTATGAAAATAAAATCAAGTTTACAAAAATTGTTTTTTTTATTAATATTTTTTTAAAATGTTGGTAATGTTGTTTTAACTGCATTTGCAGTTGTTTTTACTACATTTGACAGTTAATTTTTAACGGTTTAAAACAGTTAAGAGTATCCACTCAATTTCCAATTACCAAAAAAAATAAGTTAATATGTTAAATATCTACTTAAATTAAAATACTGCAAAAAGTTTTTATACCTCGAAAATGTAGTAAAAAACGCAGCATTTACATAAAAAAATTTTAAAATTTTGACTCAAAAGTTTTTTAGCACATTATTAGTGTACTAATTAAGCATATTTTTTTAGCATCCCAGCAAAACCTTGGTAATGGGTGCGATAAAGTAATGCATTACCTTGTAATGTGTACTCCTTACCTGTATCATTATTTTCCAACAAGAAGTAATGAGTTACCGATAATTAAACACTCATGGATTACCTTGTAATGAGACCTCATTACATTTTACATTACTTCAAAACATGAAATAATGACTTACCGATAATCAATTACATAATGCATGAATTATAAACGTAAAGTAATTATTAATATATATTTTTGAAAATCTATTTATAGACACATTACTTTGTGATTTTTTGTAAGCATAATGGTAAGGTGTATATTTTTGATATCACGAACGAAAACACGAAGCACAACAACTCATTTACATTTTAAGCAATAAAATATTGTATGTATCGATAGCTCAGTTGGTAGAGTTTTCGCCTAACTAATTGTTAAATACCATAGACCCCAGGTTCGAATCCCAGCATGACTACGTTATTTATTTAATAAAAAAAAGTTATTTATTTAATTAAAAAAAAATATCTGTAAAAAAAAAATTTTATGCATTTTTTTATGAAAATCTATTTATAGACACATTACATTTTCCCACCATGTAACCATATAAGTAACCAGTTACTTTACCCCCTACAAGGTAATGAGTTACTTTGAGGCTCATCGCCTGTAAAATTCATCAGTGAAGTAGCGTGTAAAGTAATGCATGAAGCCCAATGGCGATACATTACTTTACCCATGATTTGGTAATGTGTGGTTTTGCTGGGATATTAACTATTACAAGACTTTTTTGATTTTTTAGCTAAGCAGATTTTTAACACATTTTTTTCCGCTATATCACTTATGATTTTATCATTTTTGCTGGGTGATTTAGGATATTTCGAAAGAAATTATCTGGCAGCACAGCAACAACCCGTATTTCAGAACCTTCAAACACAGTTTTTCAACAACAAACATAATTTTTGTCAACCCAACCTAAAAGTATCTTTAAAAAAACCGTTTTTTTTTACTCTTTGGATGGTTACCCAGTAAAAAATTTTCGTGTTTTTAGAAGCAGGATATAAAAAATGCGCTGATGTAAGTGCGTACTATTACATAATACTGAGAAGCAGCAAAAGAAACGAATAATTTTCGTATAAAAATAAACAAACAAAAATTTTGAGCTTACTGTATTCCCTAACCAGGATGTAGGTAGTAAGCAGCTTACCATAATCCCTTATAAGGTTGCAAGTTGTAATGCAGAAAGTTTCATATCGTGGATTATAAACGATCTGTACCAATTTTCCCTAGTGCTTTCCGATTGTGTTTGGTATTTTCGAGTATGTAATAAAAAGTAACTGTTTCTGAAGAGCTAGCATGTGGAGCGGTAAAAAAAATAAAAAAAAATAAAATGATTGTATTATATGTAAAAAATTTTAACAAGAAAAAAAGAAATAAAATAAATTATGTATAATTATATCATTACTTTTAGTCGTAATAATGTAGACATGAAATATAATTTTACCGAAAGTCATGAAATCACAGCTTTTTGTAAGCGCTAAAATCCGTGCTTATTATGCCCAAAAGTAATGCTTCCAAGTGGGAATTCGCCATATAAAAATCATGGCATATGTAAGCAGGTTTGTAAGGAATTCTTTTCGGCTCACTCCCTTACAAACCTGCTTACATGTAAGCAGCATTTTTTACTGGGTACTGAGTTGGGCAGAGCTGGTGAAGAAAAATAGAGAGTACGTGTTGAGTATCTAAGAGTAGTATAGAAGGCCTCTGTTTCGGCTGTGGTTTTGTTCTCATTGAGTTAAAAAATACAAAAACTAAAACATTTTTAAAAAATGCGTACTTAAAAAAAAGCAAATTTAAAAAACATTTTATTTTTTTACAAAAATGCTTATTTAAAAAAAAAATCAGATTTTTCTAAAAAATTCCTATTTTTTCAAATACAAAATACTTTTTTAAAAAAAAATTCAGAAAAATTTTTATTGTTCAAAAAAAGCTTGTTTTTTAAAAATATGCTTATTTTTAAAAAAAAAAAGTTTTATTTTTTAAAGAATAAAAATAATGAGATCAATGACAAAATAAAAAGCATTTAAAAGTACTGTATTTTCTTAAGAAAAAACCCGTAGAACGAAAATAAGCTTTAAAAAAAATAACATTTGGCTGTGTTAGTTTTCAAGATATAGGCGATGTTAATAATAAATGCTCTTTTTGCTCAGCGAGGCTTAGTTTTCGAGAAAAGCGCGATCCAAGAATCTAGCCAATCAACTCGACATTTATTAACGGTATTGAGGTAATGGGGTTGAGTTTTGGACAATAGTGCAAATGTTTTGCTTCTAGCTCTTTTAATTTTCGAGTTATGGACGTATGAAATTTTATTTAATTTTGACGATTTTAGAAGATTAAATTGTCAATTTTAATTAACTAAAATATTTGTTCCATATTTTTTGTGAAAAAATCCATTTACAAAATTTAACCGGTTAATCGATGTATTTCAACCGATTATTCTGGTTGAATAATTATTTGAGTTTTCAATTATTTTCTTCGACATCAACCGAAATATTCAGGATTCAAATACTCCTTCTATTTATTTTTATCACTATTTAGTATAAGAATTGTCTTTATAATGTTAAGAAAGCATAATTAGTTTTTAGCAAGTACATGTATTAAATAAGGTTTTACCAAATTTTTTCTTTATACCCTCCACAATGAACCCTTGCAAATGAAACAACAAAAAATATTTTTTAATGTGGTGAAAAAACATTTTTGTGGTGAAAAACTATTTTTGTGGTGAAAAAAAGTTGAGGTGAAATAAAAATTTGTGATGAATTTTAAATATTATGCACCTCTTAGCGTCTGGTGGAAAAAGATAACGTTATATTTTTATACACCAAACGCTACTATGAATTTGTACTAATATACAGACTGCGATGTTGAGGAAAGACATCCCCAGTGTTATCGTTAGTTGGACTCTGGAGATGTTGACCTCTAGAGTCGTTACATTCGGCATCGGGAACACTTTTAGGACCATAGGGGCGACTAGGGGCTGTCCTCAGGGTGGTGTGCTATGGCCCCTGCTTTGGACTCTGGTCATTGATGAGCTGCTTGAGCAGCTTAATGACCTGGGTTTCAGAACCTACGGATATGCTGACGATCTTGTTATTTCTGTCACAGGCTGGGATGACAGGACAATTTCTGAGCGCATGCAACAGGCTCTGAACACTACCTTAAAGTGGTGCCAGGAGAAGGGATTGACTATAAATCCCTCGAAAACCATCCTGGTGCCCTTTACTAGGAGACGTAAGTTATGTCTCACTGAGCCATCGCTTCAGGGGACGAGGATCTGCTTCTCTGATAGCGTTAAGTACTTGGGGGTTATATTGGATAGGTCTCTGAATTGGAATGAGCACCTTGATATGATCTCTAAAAGGGCCACTAGGGCAATGTTTGCCTTCCAGAGGCTCTTTGGCAAGACCTGAGGCCTTAGACCTCAAATGGTCTACTGGTCTTTTAACACCATTGTGAAACCGATGGTCACATACGCCTCTTTGGCGTGGTGGACAAAGGTTGAACAACTCGGTGCTCAGATGACTCTTAAGAGGATTTATCGACTGGCATGTATTGGTATCACTGGTGCCTCGAAATCATGTCCGACTGATGCCATTGGAGTCATGCTGGGTATTCCTCCTTTGCATATTTCTGTAAAGGAGAACGCGTGCATGGGATCCCTAAGGCTGCGGGAGATTGGCAGCATGAGAGTGGGGATCTGAAGGGGCATCTTGAGATTGCGAAAATGTTCGCTGATGACCCGGTTATTAGGGTCAGTGACAAGATACTGCCTGTGCAGGTATTTGTGAGGCACTTTGTTGTTGTGATTTTCGACAGGAGCACGTGGTTGACTGGATCTTGGGTACCGGAGGTTGGTGCACAGGTCTGGTTCACGGATGGCTCAAAACAGTCGAACATGGATACGGGGGCGGGTGTCGTCGGACCCGGATTTCATGGGGCCAACGAACGGGCTGACTGTTTAGCCAACTGCGGAGCTCGTCGACAATTCATTGGCCCGGAACCCTTCTGTGGCGTACCCAATGGGTATGTCAGAGAGAGGCTCAGAAGATGGAGGGAGTCGGAGTTTGGGGCCTATTGGGCCAGATCGCCTGGGCAGCGACAGGCGAGGCTGTTTATATCTCCCTCTGGGAAGAGATCGCGGAAACTCTTGTCTATGACGAGGAGCGAACTAAGGACCGTAACGGGTTACCTCACAGGACACTGTGGCCTTAGGTATCAATTGTACAAGATGGGACAATCCTCTACGGATACGTGCAGGTTTTGTGAATTGGAACCCGAGACCTCTGAGCATGTTCTCTGCAAATGTCCGAGGCTCTCCGACAGGAGGGTGCGTTATTTTGGTGGTCGAATAGTGACGCCATCGGACGTTTGGAACTGTTCTCTTCGTAGAGAGCCTGAACCTATAGGGTGGTGTATTCGCTGGCAGCACAAAATACCAATTTTTGGTCGCGGTGCATAGTGCCACTATAATCTAATCTAATCTACTAATATACAGTGTATTATACACAAATTTGTATGGAAAATTTTGAGGTACCTTCACATTTTCACTAATAACTTTTAAACGGTTGGACCGATTTTGCTCACATGCAGAGTCTGACGCAACATAATAGATTTACGCCTGATGCAACAGAATATATTTACGATTAAACGTATATTTACGTCTTACGCAGCAGAGAGGTTAAATTATTTTTTATTTAAAATAAAAATTCAAGAACCCAACTACATAAGTTGTACAAACTGCTGTTTTTAACTGTTATTTTTTTAGTAAAATACAATTTACAAAAAACACTTAGAATTTAGTTTGACATACTGGCAATATCGAACATAAAAAGGTGGATTTTCTTAAGCATTTTATTTCTGTTGCAAATACAAGTTTTTCAGGCATAATATGGTGGAATATTATACAAAAAGCTTATTAAGCTTATTTACATATATATCACTTCGAACATTTAGCTAAGCGTTTTGACAAAATTGTCGTTAATTGTATGTAGTTGTAAACGTTGGAAACTATTATTCTACTTTTTGTTAATGATACAATTTTTTTTTCGCGTGTGCGGTTTTTATAAACCATTTTGGCCTCTGTCACTTGTGTCGGGTCTGTTTAGAATGTGCTATTTATTATGTTATATAAATAGCAATCGACATCTCCAAATTGGATATTTTAAAAAAATCTTTAAAATTAATTTTTTAAAAAATTTTATGTATTTTTATCAAATTCGTGGGTAATTTTTTTATTACAGGCAAAAGTGGGTAAGGATATCGGATGAAGTCAATATTACATATCTGAATAATTTTGAGTATATTAAATGAATAAATTAAATTAAACAAAAATATAAAATATTCAAATTTTAGAATTTTAGAATTTTAGGAATTTTTTTTTATAAAAATACACTTTCTTCACAAATGGGTAATTTTCGACCGAAAGTCGGCACGGGTTAACGATTTCCAACAAAATTTCGATTTCTTCCATTTGCAATAAAACTAAGGGGTGTAATGACAAATTTATTTAAAAAGGACACCCTATTTGACACAAGGGCAGCTTAAAACGCTTAAAGGGTTCTTCTGGTTTGGAAAAAAAATTAGATTTTTTTAAATATTTTTTTAGCTTAGATATTCAGAAATATGATCCTTAAAGTATTTTTCAAAATTCGAAATAGTTTGGGAGATACAGCCATTTTTGTGAAGCAATGTTTTTGCTTAAATGAGACATTAATTTTGTGCCAGAAAATTGAACTTAAAACTTAAACGCGTTTTTTCAAAAACACGTTTTTCAAACTTGTACGCAGGGTTTTTCGATGATATTGGTTTGACGATAAAAGCCTAATCAACGCAGAAGTAATCAGGTTATCTTCAATTTATAACGAGTTTCAACCTCCGTATATTTACAAAAATAAAGCAAATCAAAAACATATTAGCTAGGTTGATACTAGTATTTCGATCTGGCTAAAGATCTCATCTGAACCCGAAGTTTTAGAAAAGCTAGAGCCTCCATAATAGGCAGAATCATTATCATCCATGCTGAATCATGTGGAAAAAAAATTTTACTATTTGAGTTTTTCGCTAGACTACAAAAAAAAATGATCAAATATCGAATTTTAATTTTCAAACCGCCGCCATTTTGATAAATAAAATTTTTATACCGTTTTGCTTTATTATAACCGAGAGTCCCGGAAAGCTGGCTAGGAATTCTGTATGTCTATCGACGATAATTGTCCACTTTTCGAAGTTAAATTACGACAATATTACATATACATTTTAAATAATCCAATTAAATTCATTTTAAATAATGTTAACAATTTTGGTAAAAATAAACAACAATTTTCCATCGTTTAGTTTAACATTTTGTAAAAAACAGTGTCAAAAAGATAGCAAGGTATCGTTTTGAACGATATCGTTTTTCTTAGAGAATCTGTCGCCTGGGTACCAACAACACACCATTTTTGGTAGACTTTGGAGGCCGAGAACTTTTCAAACATCCCACTTATTGCCAAATTCTTGTTTTCGTATTTTTCTTGATAAATTGTGCAACCAACTACAAAAACCAGAATTAATTTTCTTTTAGTTTCCACAAGTTTTTAGCAGGTTAAATTCAGCCGTCCAAACAAGAAGACCCCCTTAATTGCACAATGTAACCAAAACAATATAAAATATTCTTGTTTATGCAATATAAATCTAACATTTTTGAATTTTTTCCAATATATTGCCCAATATTGCAATATTGGCCATAAAATACAACTATTTCAGTCATAAAACTACTACTTTTTTATACAACCAAGAAATCTGATAAGAAAAAAAAGAAAAACAAATTTGACAGTTGCCGTCCAATTAAAAGAAACCCCAAAAACCTGTTAAAAATCGAAAAAAAATTAACAAAAAAAAAACTAAAAAAGAATTAAAATAATCTAATTTATTGTCTGAACAATATTTTAACAACACACAACGAGAACCAAAAAATATAACCAATGGTAAGCTAGGCAAAAAAATAAATATAAAAACAACTAATTGGAAAGGTCACAACAATAAACCACCTTTTAGGTTGGTTTCTAGATTGTTGCAATTTTTATAAAAATATAAATAGGGAGCAAGGTTATTGCAAACTAAAAAGACACATTGTTAATCATGTAACTAATAAACCAATACTTTCGTTTCTTTTTTTTCTAAAGATTTAATTACAGCAATACAAATTTTAAACTAAAACTTTTCTGGAACTTATCTAATCTTTGGCCTGGAAAAACAAATATAATACTTCAACAACTCCTGCCCCTCTAACCAAATTTAAACATTGCCTGTATCAAAATGTTGCCTGCCACTATATTTCGTCAAGTGACCCGACGACATAATGGTCTTTGCAAGGGTCTTACAGAATTAGTTAATAGCAATGCAACATCGTCCTCCATGCCTGCCCCCACTTGTGTTATCAATTGTTTAAATCGTTATGCTGCCGCTACCGGATTTATACGTATCTCATTTTTGGATATTAATCAATATCGCAACTGGGATGTGGCTACTTGGCGTATGTATGCCGATAATAAGAAACACTCTTTGCATATGAAAACCCTGAAGGGTCGCGATATTTTACAAGAAGTCATTGACAAGAAGCGTGAGTCTTTTATAGAACGTAAAAATGTCATTGTGGAAGATATACGTGAGGCACGATATAAGGTGCAAGAAAGAATGCGTGAGAAAATGGAGGAGGTTTATGAGAAGGAAAATATAATGACTATACCAAATATGTTGACCATGGGTCGTATGCTTCTATCACCCTATATTGGTTACGTGATTGTGGATGGTCAGTACGGCATGGCTATAAGTTTGTTGGTTGCAGCGGGTATTTCAGATATGGTAAGGAGTCTTTTTTTGAGGTTAACTGATTATAAATTTAATGGAGTTTCTGTTTTGTTGCTGGTTTTTACAGCTTGATGGTCAAATTGCCCGAAGATGGCCTAGTCAAGCTAGTAAAGCTGGTTCATTTTTAGATCCTGCCGCTGATAAAGTTTTAATGGGTTCTCTGGTTATTTCGATGGGTTATTGTGATTTACTACTGCCTTTGTGGTTAGCTGGTGTTATACTATTTCGTGATGTGTTTCTTATAGCCGCTGGTTTTGTAATACGCTACATTAGTTTGCCACCGCCGGTAGGTCTTTACTCTAATCCTGTTTTACTATACACTATTTTCAATTGAAAAGGAGAATTTTTTTTATTGAATTTTAGATTTTCAATTTAAAATTAAGTAAATTTTATATGAATTTGAGAATTTCAATTTAATTATTCATTAGTTTGTATGTATCGTAAAGTATCGTGTCATCTGTTTACTTTTAATTGTTGATAGTATACACAACTGTTTAGTTTGGAAGTAGATTTGACGTAAGAAATTCTATTGAAAATAGATTTCTACCTGTCGTTTCCTCATTTCGCCGCACTTTACTTCCAAACTAATTTGGGCTTTAAAATTGGGAAAATTCTAAATAAAATTTTGATTTTCTATTTAAAATTGGGAAATTTTTAAATAAAAAAAAAGAGATTTCTTAAAAAAAATTAAGAAAATTCTAATTGAGATTTTACATATGAGAATGGGAAAATTCCAAACAGAGCTGCTAGTTGTCTCCATTTTGATGATTTTTGAAGTGAAATATGATAAAATGATTTTTTAAAAATATGGATATTTTGATAGTTTTTTGATGGCTTATTTAAATTTTATTAAAAAACAAAGAAAATCAAAAGGATTTTTATATATTTTAGGAAGGGAAATCTAAAAGTTTCAATTTTTGAAAGATGTAAATTATTTTAACTTCAACATTACTAGTTTTAAAATTTATTTGAAATTTTGTAAAACATAATATCAACAAAAAAAAGTTTATTAGAACCCATATTTTTCATGGAATTTCACAGATTTGAAAATAGGTCGAAGATTCTGCTCAATGTCTTCTGGAAGTTGAGCGCTTAAAACTAGGAGTGTTAGTAAAGAAGCTGTAATAGGGGTAGAGTTGTCAAATATACAACCGAGGTTTTCAAATTTATAAAAAAAAAAAAAGTATTTTTTAAAAACCGGTTTTCGGGTTATTTTTTCAATTAAAACAGTTTTTCTGTTTTGTTTTTTTTTAAATCGCTTGGTATTGTTAATTTCTGAAATTTTCTGTACAAATTCTAAAAAATGGTTCAAAATTTAAATGTTGATATTAAAAGCTAAACATATCTTCGTTTAGAGTAGAGTATAAGATTATTTTAATGTTATTTTTTTCTAAAAAAAAAAAAAAACGATGTCTAGGAAAATCCAAAAGTTTGATCATCGTAAACTTAAAAAATTGTCAAATTTAAATGGTTTGAAATCAATAATGCCATATCTTGCGAATTATCGTAGAAAAACTTGAAAAAATCGTCAAAATTAAAAGAATCGCTTAAAATTTAAATTTATATTGAAAAAAATAGTTCCTAAAAAATCAAAAAAAATAATATAAAAAAATAAAAATGTTTTCGATTTAGGAACATTAAAAATTTTATTTAGGTGATTTTTTCAATTATGGCGATAATTTTAAATTTAAAAGACTTCTTCAATATTGTTGTTTTTTCAATTCTGTAGGTTTTTGCACATTTTGGTGATTTTTTCAAAGATTATCGATTTTTTAATATTGGTACAATTTGACAATTTTTTCCAACTTTTGGTAATTTTTTGGTTTTTTTTTAATATTGGTGATTTTTTTTCAATTTCGGCTGTTTCTAACATTTATTATTTTTATGTTTTTTTAATCTTGGCTATTTTCCCAATTTTGACTATTTTTATCCCAATTTGATATAAATTTTTCCTATTTTACGAATTTTTACAATTTGTTTACATTTTTTTAACGATTTTTATTAAATGTTGGTGATTATTTAAATTGAAGAAATTTTTTTAATTTTTGCGATTTGTTTTTTGTCGATTTTTCCCCCTTTTTGCGATTTTTTGTAAATTTAAATTAAAGTTTTAATAGTATCTACTAAAAATGTGTATGAAATTAAAAACAACATTTAATTAAATTTATAAAATATATGATTAAAATCTTAATTAAAAATAAAATCAATTAAATAGCTACAAATTATTTTAATTGCTTAATAGGAACGAGTTCAATTAAAATTTTAATTGAGTTAACATGTATTTTAATGGAAACTCGATTTTAGTTTTTTTCTGTGTTGTTCTTAATTTTCCTATTTCATAAAGATTTTTTTAAATAAAAGTAGAAAGCTGAGTTTTATTTGGAATCTTCTCAATTTCATTTGAAATTTTCTGAATTTTAATTTAGAATTTTCTGAAATCTCAAATTCATTTAGAATTTCCCAATTTCAAATGGAAAGTTTCAATTGAAGCGTTTATTGTAAAAACTTGTTATGCCACATTTTATTTTTAGTTTGTTTTCGCTTTTTAAAGGTGGAAAAAATGCAAAATATGTGATTTTTACAGCACGTATATATTCTAGGTACTTGTAACAAGTGTTTAAGCAAGTCGTCTATCAAATATTAATCAATAGATGTCTAGAAAACAACGAAAATCCATAAAACAATAAATGTGGCTTATCAAGTTTTTACAATAAGCCCTTTAATTGTAAAGTCTGGAATTCAGTTGTCAATTGGAGAATCTTAATTTCATTTAAAATTTTCTCATTTTCAAAAAAAAAGTCTCATTTTAAATTGAAATTTTCTAAATTACAAATATTGAAGTTTAATTGGAATTTTCTTAATTACAAACAGAAATTCTCAATTATATTTGGAATTTTCTCAATTTGAAATAGAAAATATCAATTTCATTTGGATTTTTCCCAATTTCAAATAAAAACTCAGTTTAATATGCAATTTCTCAATTTCAATTAAAAAGTTCTCAATTTTAATTAAAAATGGTGTTAGTTATTGAAATTTTATCAAAATTCTTTATTATAGCGTACATTTTCTCGCTATTTTGATGCCACACATGTTACTGCTCAATTGGAGCCCACCTTTATAAGTAAAGTTAATACTGGTGTACAATTAGCAGCAGTAGGCATTAGTTTGGGGGCTCCTGTTTGGCAATATCTAGGTAAGTCCTTTCAAAAAAATATTTTGTATTTTTTTTAAAACAATTTTTATTTTTTTTTAATTTTTATTATTTTTTTTTTTGTTTAATTTTTATTTTTTTTTTTTAATTTTTATTTTTTTTTTTTTTCATTTTAAGATCATCCTGCTCTTCATGGACTATGGTATCTAACAGGAGCAACTACAGTGGCAGCTGCTCTGAGCTATTTATTAAACAAAAATACTTTTAAAATCATTAAGAACTCAACCACAATTTCTTCTTCCAAGAGTTAGAAAGGATTAGCTTTTATTTTTAAACATAATTTCTCTAACAACTAAAGTTTCCTTTTAGGCGCCTTAGCTTAGGCTAATTAATAACAGTATATTTATATATATTAAATATTAATTGTTTTCCACCAATTGATATTTATCTTCATTTTTGTTATTTTCTTTGAGTAAAGAATATACGTTTTTTGTTTCTTTTATTACTTTATTATTCTTGAAGGAACATTTTTTATTGTTTTGTTTCAATTCTTTTTTATATTTTTTCGAAGGACTGAAATTTTCTTAAAAGATACAATAAAGTTAGCAATTTATGAAAATTCTCTAAGATATTCTTATTAATATAAACTAATTTTCTTTTTCTAATTTTAAAGATCTCTTTTCCATAATCCAGTAGTATAAAGGAGGAAAAACAAAACGTAACCAAAAACCAGCTCTAGCCTGGATATCGCAAAGTAATAAATCTTTTTCTTCATTCAGCAACGCATTCAAAATGCGTTTAGCACAGGCATCTGCGGGCATACCTTGAGCAGTATTTTTATCCATTTCTAAAACAAGAAAACAGGTAATTTTTTAAAAGTAACTAAAAATAAAAAGAAAAAATTGTAAGTCTTACTGCCATGCTGTTGTCCACTAGATGTTAAGGCATTTATTGATAATTGAGTTCTAATGTAACCTGGACTCACAGAAGTTACCTTAACACCCTTGGAAGCTACCTCTGCTCTCAAAGAATCGGCAAATGCTTGTAAAGCATGTTTAGAGGCCGAATAGGCTGATCTATAGGGTAGGGCAAATTTACCCTGGACCGAGCTTATAAAGCAAATATGGCCCTTTTGCCGTTTTACCATGGAAGGTAAAATGGCTTTAGTTAAGGCAACAGAGCCAAAGTAGTTAACTGTCATTACCTTTAAATCGACATCTAAGGTAGTAGTTAAAGCCTCCGCCCGTACACTTACACCGCCATTGTTGATTAGTAAATCTATACCATTGTATATATTAACTGCCTTAGTAGCCACAGCAGGTATAGCATTTAATTCCGCCAAATCTAAAGGTAAAACAGTGGGGGGATAAGCTGGACCCACCTGAAAGGAATTCATTATAAAAATTAAATATATGTTTGGCTAGTAAAACTTACAACTTCTAAGGATAGTAGATCCTTTTTAACTCTTTCTAATTCATCTACTCTACGGGCTGCCAAAATAACTTTGCATCCTGCTTTATAAAATATATGAGCCATGGCCTCGCCCAAACCTGAACTGGCTCCAGTTATTAGTACCACTTTACCGGGTAAACGTTTACGTTCCTTAGCTATCAAGGATCTTCTCCACAGATTAAAAAATACCAAAGGCAAAGCTATAGGCATACATATTGTACCTAATATCCAATATAAAACATTCCAATCAGTTGAACCTCCAGGTGCAGGACACTTTCCTACAGAATCGTATGACATTTTTTTAGAAATACTTAAATGAACTTTGCCCCTTTTATTAAATCAAATGATTGAAAATAAATTTGTGCCAAAAACAAACGCCAATGTTTGTAATAATCGATGACACCTTCTTTCTCCGTTTGTTTACATATAGCAAATGGTGCTGCCAAGTTTGTAAATAAACAGCTGCTGCTGATAATGGTTTTTTAGTACAAATCAGACTTGGGCACTCTAGTTCATTTGAGTGAGCGCACTTTCTAGATCATTTGATGTGAATTACCTAGTTCGCTGTTCTAGTTCAGTTGAACATAAGAGCATAAGCAACGTGAGTCAAAACACATTTTAAATTGCCAGAAAGTCCACGTTCTCCTCTAAAAGTACATAAGAAATACGTTGGAGCAAGTTTTGCCATCTAAATGTCGAAAAATGAAAAAGTACTTGAAACTTGTAAGAGTTTTTTATTCATATTATTTTTTTTCTCATAGTTTTTAACTTTCAGATCCAAACCAATACAAAATGGAGTCACTAGACTTGGGAACAGTTTTTCCACCAGTAAAACAAAAAATTACACAGTTGTAGGCCGAAAATTTGTCAATGGCTTTCGGGACTCTTACGTCCCAGTGGCATATTATATTGGCAATGCAGAAAAAAGGTGGTGATGCCAGACCAGAGTCGGTAGAGTGCGGGGTTCACCAATAAAACAGCCACAAGCCACTGGAGCAAAAAAAATAAAATAAAATAAATATTAGCAAACGTTCAAAAGCTATACCGGGGTAAGCCAACAAAAAAACAAACTCAATGTTCCCTGTTTCTTCTTCTAATACGTACGTTCTTTCTTTTTCTTTCCGGTTTCTCTCGCATGGTTTTCCTTGGCCGGCAGCTATGATGGTATTTGCTGCCTGACCTGCCCACCCTCTTCCATGGCAATCTGTGGTCCAACTTATTAGAAAGCCCCTAACGTCCGCTACAGTCCTCCTAACTCACTTACCTTTTAATAATCTATTCCATGATTGTTAAAATCATAACTTTTCAAGTAATTACAAGACGGAATATTTTCATTTTTTTTTTTCTTTAAAACGTTATAATATCGAAATCAGTTTATTATAATTTCATATGAATAACAACAATTACAATGATATTAACTTTGAACATTATTTCCTTTTGTAAAAAGTGACAAAATATATTCTAAATTTAATGATTCTAGTTTGACACGAAAAGTTTTAGTTCATCCAACCAATCTTCTGTTCATTTGGTATGCTTGAAATGACAAAACTTTAATTTTCAGGGGTAAATTTCTGATTCAGCTCGTATTTTCTTTGATATAATTTTGGACTAAAAATAAAAGAATTATGTTTTTTTTTTTATAACAATAAAAATTATTTTAACTTTTTAATACTTTTTTTTTCACTCAGGTAATATTTCAGTAAACGCAGCACAGCTTATGCATAACGAACTTATTGGGAGGATTGGCGTTTTCACTGGTACTCTTTAAGGTTTTGTCTGTCCGTCTATGGTCCGAAGGTAAGTACATCAGTATTTTATTTTTTTCCATTTAAAAATTCAATTAAAATATTTTATTTATCAACATTTTGCTTTTTAATACTTAGGGTAGGGGAAACATCGGTGTCTCTTATAATTGGGGCAATTCATCCCTTAAACAACGAAACAGAAACCTATAGGCCTGAGCTCAACCCTATGATCCTGTAGCCCGTTTACCATATCCGGGTCTTTTTTTTTATTTAAATAAATTTTCCGCACTGCTAACCCTACCTCGCAAATAAATCTTAATTCCTTTTTTTTTTTTATATTTTAATTTAAATTTCTTTATTTTCTTTCTTTTTTACAGATTCCGTCCGGTCCGTCTTCAGTCGTCTGGGTAAAACTTTCCTAAGTGTCCTTAAACCTTAAAGTACTACCTTAGCACCCCAGGCGTGGCGGTGCTATTGCTGCTCCTCCAACGTTGGGCCCAGACAGAGGTGGTGGATGATGCGTTTCCGGTTCTTTGACTGTGCTTTCTTTTTTTTCTTTATTATTTTAAAACGTGTTTTTTATTTTCAACTGTTCTCTTTTTTTTTTCTTTTTAAATAAAACAATATTAATTTTTTATAAAAACTTTCATAAAATTCAATTGTTTGCGGTTGTTGTTCTTGTTGAAATCTCCTGACACCACTTGTCTGCCCTCGATCAACTTCAAAAAGGAAAGAATTTCTTCTTCTTTCACTTTCACTTCCGGCCCCCTCAGGCTGTCTGTCAAACCCCATTCTAGCAGTTTCAAGGTTGCATTCTAATGCAATCCTTTGTATAAATTCTTCTTCTTCTTTTAACACAGTTGCATTAGAATGCAACCTTAACCCCACAAGAACCGAACATGACAAACCCAACCATCCTGCATTAAAACCCTTCAAAAAGGATGGGAGGGAACCGTAATCAGAAAATTTGCGAACTTGGGGTCATACCTGTCCCTACTTGGCATAACAGTGTTAAGGTATCCTAAATTTTACCATCTGGCAGCATTAAAGGGTTGGCAACACTTTTCCTACAATGTTTTATTTACACCCGGAAAATACCAATATTCCACTAATATGGCAACCCCTTTTCCAAAAGACCTGCGCACTGTCAGCCACAAACAAAACAAGAAAAAAAAAAAATGAAATGTATGAAAAAAAAACGTGTCTACTTAAACTTACGTACGTGCCCAAAAACAAACCTTTCTCGGATACAACTCCCACCTTAAATGTTTTACGTGCTGGGACAGCCTTCAAGGAATTTAAAAAAAAATAAGGTAAAAAAACATAGAATCCGAATTCCTTAAAGTCCCGTGTAACCATATTGTTTTCTCTTTCCAGGTCACGCCCTAAACTTCGAAAGTGATATTCGAACTGCCTTCCATCATACTGGCGTCACTTCGAAATAACCGTTCGTTCTCTTAATAGACCACCGAAGAATTAACATCGTGTCCACCTCAAAATAAATTCCGGTAAAGTGGTGGACCCTTTTCATTATTAAACCAAACAACCAGGTAAGGTTTCATCACCAATAGTAATATCCCTTCACAGAAATCATCCCTAACGTTCTTTTTCTTCGACTTCCCCTTTTACTTTAGATGCCTGTTCATTTTACCCTTTTATTGGTGCTACCATGTGATCCCACAACTATCCGGCCGGAACCCATGCCAACATCGAAAGCCTTTTTTTCCTGCCAACAAATCATGCTAGGGGAGCTGCCATTAAAAAAAACACAGGTAAGTAGTTCTCGTGATCTGAATTCATCCGTTCCACTCTACCAACAATTCCCGCTGAAGAAAGTTCCATGACAATTCATGTCGTGTATTGTTCTAATTTATTCGCATAACCAAAACACCTAAGTATTGCAAAAAAAAACCAAACAAAGACAAACTACTAACCAGAACTTGAATATAATTCATTCTACCTTTCTAAATTTGGAATTGTATACCCAAACCACCAACTTAACCCGTATTTTTTTTTAATGGCCTAATCCCATATTTAGATGACGAGGAAACAGATCATTCCATAATTCCGAAGAGATGATGGAAAAAGTCAATCACTTGGGAAAATTCCTATGTACAGCAGTGTTGCCAGAAGTAGGGGGGAAGGGACAGATATTTTAAACTAGTCAAAATGTAGGTACTTCTTCCAAATAATGCAAATCATTTCCAAAACAGTTATTTCTTTATTTTTTTTTGTAAAATGGTTATATTTGAGACATATTTCAGTAGAGAAAAAAAAAAATAGTTTCTTATAATTTGTCATTTTAATAGATGATTGTTTGTTTTTAACTAACAATCTCTTTGGAAGTTATTTAGAAAGTTATCTTTTGGAAGTTGTTGTGCAGCATCGTATGATCACCTTCCTATGAAATACAATTTTTGATGGGTTATGTAAAAAAACACCAAATAAAAATTAAATAGAATTTTGTTTTGGCAATATTGACAATTTGAAATCTATTCTAAAAAATATTTTGGAAAATTTAACAAATTTCTATTTTCAAACAAATTTTCGATAGTAGCATTTGGATATTCATTTTGGAAAATAATTGGAATTGTCATCGAAAGTATGAAAACTTCAAAGCATATTTAGTTTATAAAAATGTAAAAAATTTCGTAGCGATTTTTGTAGGGGAAAAAAAAAATTCGATAATGTAAGGAGAAAAGGTATTTTCATTGCTTAGTGTAGGTATTTTTTTTTTTTTTTTTAAAACCCACTGGCAACACTGATGTACGGTATTATGTTCATAATTTCAATGAACTATCTCACTAACTCGATACAGTTGCTTTGGCATTTACGGTCCAAGTTATCAACGAAAACTTTCATTGGCTGTTAATCCAAAGCCTCGGGGTGAAAATAAACTCGATTTTGTATTATTCCAACTGATTTTTGCTCACTTGCGACAAAATAATTTAATAATTTTCTTAGTAGTCCGTTTACAAGGAAATTTTGGAGCCGGCATAAGTGACCTAATATCGAGCTTAAGTTTCTAACCGGCCTAAGCTTTCCTGGACTGAAATTTATATCACTTGTTCGGCACGAGAGATAAAGAATATTTTGTTCTAGCGAAATTTTTGTCGCCTATTTTAGGCGATATTGGTCAAAATAGGTTTAGAGGCTATCTCATAAACTAAGCTATTAAATTTAAAAAGTTAAGGCATAAATTATTCTTCTTCCCAAAGATATAACAACAGTCCAAAAATTAGCCCTTTTGTGCTTTTAGATAAAAAGATATGGTGATTTTCGTTTTTCGAAAAACGCAAAATTGAGCGAAAACGCACCTTAACTTTAATATATATTGACGAAACTTTAAAGATTTGATAGTGTTACCAAATATAATATTTTTGCCAAATTTCATAAAAATCCGTCTACTCGTTTTCAGTTAAGATGATGTCCTTTATAGGTATCCTTTTACAACCCTGTATGTCCTTGGACCAAACTTAGAGCATTTTCCAAAAGTTTAAGCTTCAATCTTCCTTTGTGTGGAATATGAATGGTTTTATGTTAACAGAAATGTGTCTTAAGGACTTTTCAAAATTGTGGTTATTTCAAATATTAGTTTTTTGAAATTACCGAAAACTTTAACTATAACGCTTTCTCGCTTCCAAACCGTGACATGTACACAAAACATTACTTCGCAAAATATGTGGCTAACTTGTTATCTATCGATATAGCTTACATTTATATAACAAAACACTTTGTTGCCGAACTTATGGCCAATTGAAAATACCCCGTCTAGAGACGGGTTTGCCGGTTAGTGTTTATTTTAAACCTTCCACACCTCCCGGTGTGCCTGATAAATGCTCGTGATCACAATAATCTCAAATAATTTATTTTTTTACTTTATT
>CM037855.1:149966167-149984167 GCA_021234595.1 Delia radicum
AAAAAAATAAACAAATTCACAGGACCCGTGTTCAGATTTTTTGAGTTTTCTAATGGAGTGAATGATATATTTTTTTGAAAATATTTTGTTACTCGAAAACAAAAAAGCAAGTGACTGGTTTTGACATTTACGTTCGCACTGTTGACAACTCGTTCGAAATAGAGAAACCAAATTTTGTATGAAAACTGTTACGTTTTCATTCGACTTGTACTTCAAGTCATCGTTCGCATAGAAATTTAGTTAGAGAAACCCAAATCAATTTTCTTTCGCTTAGAAAGCGATTATTATTTAAAAAACATGAATTTGTATGAAATTTTTTGCCCTATTTATAAGTTTTATTGTGAATAACAGAAAAATATCTGGCAAGCATATTATATATGATCTTTGGCAACGAAAGATTTATGTTTTCAGTAAAAGCTTTACAAAAAATTATTAAAACCGTACCAAAAAATGTATTTACCTTCTTCTTATTTCCTTATCCGCTTAGTTATTGCAGCAGCAAATATTTAAAATATTTTAATAATATTTTATATTTTTTTTAATTTTATATTTTTTTTTTATTTTATATTTTTTTATTTTACATTTTTTTTTTTATATTTTTTTTTTATTTCGCCATTTTTAAAAGCCATTTTATTTTACTTATAAATTTTTTTAATGAAATAGAGGCTCAAACATATTTAACACTAAAAACACGACCATATTTTAAATAATCGAGCACACGACCGGACTCAAATTATAAACGCAATCGCATTTAATAGGATATTTTATAATTTTTTTATTTAATTTTTTTTTTATATATTTTAGCAGAAGCTATTAATATTGCTTTCTTGTAAAGAAATAATTAAAGAAATAATAATAAATAATTTGCGAAGAAATAATTTTCGTTATCATTGCTTTCTCATATTTATTTGATAAACACATCTACCGAACAATCATCCTTCCGAAAGTTAAATCATCTACCGGCACAACAAAATATTCATTAAATCTAACCAATTTGTTTTATAGTATTCAACGATTTCTTTTATGAATTTTATAAATTTTTTTTTAATTAACCGAACATCCGATTCGCTGAGTTAAAAATTGTTGAAATGGAAAGAGAAGTACTTTGACGTTGTTGTTATTAAAGCTGTTGCTTGTACCAACAAACAATAAGAAAATATGTCAAAAACAAAAGCACAACCCTTGAAATACAAAGAAACGAACACACGAACTATGGGGAAATGCAAAATATCCGACCGACACTAGCGACAAATTATTTAACTACCGAACATACGTTTCGTATAAAATTTGCTCCCATACTAAGTATGAATCTGAGCTAAAAATTGCAATGAGGAGAAGAAACAAGAGATGAAATAGATGTTGTTGCATTAAAAGATGAAAATACCGCTACCTTTTAAACTACAAAAAAAAACAAGCACACAAACTACATTTAAAGAACTGTAAAATCAGACGACGTTTTTTATTAAATACAATAAAAGAAGCTCACGAACTATGTAGAAATATGACCGGCACGCAGATGCAACTAAATTATTATTAAATTTAACGATTTTATTTTAAAGAGTTTAACGATTTTTTTTTAAGGCCATATTTTGTAAAAAATTATGAATTTTATTTTTTATTTTAATGCACAATTTTTTTTAATTGACACACACGATTACCGAACGAACAACCGTTCCGTATAAAATTTGCAGACAAACTAATAAGCTGAGCTAAAAATTACAATGATGAGGAACAAACACACTGTTGCCAATTTAGCTATTTTCTCGTCAAATCTAGCGATTTTAAATCTCATATAGCGGGATAAAATACGATTTAGCTATTAGCGGGAAATCTAGCGATTTTATTGCAAGGCAATCACAACTTTTTTTTGCGTTTTTTATACATTTAATTCTTTGACAACTTTGTTCAACAGTTGCTAAAATTGGTAGATTTTCTCATTTGCTCTAAAAGTAGATAAAAGAGACTCGAATAACGGTTTCTTATTAAAAAAAGTAAACTAAAAAAACAGTGCATTTTTTCCTTAAGCAGAAATAAAAAAAAATTTAAAGTAAGCTTTAATATTTTTCTATAAAATTCATCATATTGGTAAGATATTTACAAATAAAGAGATTATTGTTTTATTATAATGTGCAATCTTTTTAGGGTAGTGATGGGGCCAAAATATTATCAAAAATTTCGAGCTGAATGGCTAAGTCATGAACAATTGAAGCCATGGGTGGCACAAGATGAAAAAGATGCAACAAAAGGGTTTTGTAAATATTGCAAATGCTCCCTGTCAGGAAAACTGTATGATCTATTAAATCACGCAGAAACCAAAAAGCATAAAACTTCCGTTTCTCTTAGACGATCTTGCTGGAAGAAGTTGGATTTTGTTCCAAATGAAAATTCTGACATAGCTAAAAAGCAAGAAGCCGCTTTAGCGTTGTTTATATGCCAACATACTTCAAACAATTCGATTGATCACCTCAATGATTTGTGTAAAAACCATTTTAATGATGCGAAAAAAATTCGTATTCATAGAACCAAATGTACTAGTGTTATTAAAAATGTTTTGGCACCCCATTTCATTACGGAACTTAGAAGTGATATTGCAGATTCGAAATACAGTATATTAGTGGACGAATCAACAGATGTTGGTGCCATCAAGTTGTTAGGTAATTATTTTTAGTCATATCATGTTTTACAAATGATGTTTTATCTTTCCTGTTTTTAGGAGTTGTAATAATTTATTTTAGTATTGAAAAACAAAAAGTTGTATCAACATTTTTAAGCCTGGCAGAAGTGGCCGATGCAACTGCTGAAGGTATTACCCATGTCATACTACAAGTGCTGCAAAAATTTAATTTGAATTTGCAAAATCTACTTGGTATTGGTACTGACAATGCCAATGTTATGGTTGGTAACAAAAAAAGCGTTTACGTAGAATTGAAAAAACAAGTTCCTAATCTTATCCTTATAAGATGTGTTTGCCACTCTGTGCAGCTAGCGGTAACGCATTCATGGAAACTGTGTATGCCAAATTCTCTGGAGTATCTAGTAAATGAGACCTACAACTGGTTTTCCAGAAGCTACATAAGACAGCAAAGCTACAAGCACATATTTGAGGCTATAAATGATGGAGAGGTATTTAGGCTAGTTATCATTTTTTCTTAAATGAACTATATTTTCTTCTGGAATTGTAGGATCCTTTAAAAATTACAAATATTTGCGATACACGTTGGTTATCAATTGAAGTTTCAATATCAAGAATTGTAGACCAGTGGGCAGAACTTCAAACTCATTTTGGTATCGCAAAGAACTACGAAAAATGTTTCATGGCGCAAAATCTCTATGATTTATACAATGATCATAACTTGTGTTATTTGCTATTTCTTCGACCAATATTGACACGAATCCAAACTTTAAACAAAAGCTTTCAAAGCCAGCAATGTGACCCAACAAAACTTCTAAATGACATGGAATTGGCAATAAATTTTTTAAAACAATTTGTTATAAACCCAACCGTAGAAGTTGACGTAATAACTTCTGATTTTCAACAACATCTGTGCTACAATTGTTATTTAGGTTATAAATTTGAAACCAATGTTAAAGGCTTAAAGGATCAAGGGATTTTAGATGGGGATCAGGAAGCAAATATACGAAATTCGTGCATTAATTTTGCAGTTAACTTAATTATGGAACTAAAAAAAAGGTATGAGTTAATATTTTTCCTATGCAAACTACTGAACAAGTCAAATTATTGCAGATTGCCTGAAAATTATAAAATTTTGAAGTTAGTAAATTTACTTTCTGTTGGAAATGTATTGAAAGCAAATAAGGACAATCTACATCCTCTTTTAGAAGTATTTAATACTAATCCGGACTTAATTGATGCCATAACTAGCCAGTACTACAACATTAGTTATGTGAAATGGGCTGAAAGCACTTCAACTTGTTTGTTTTGGTCTGAAGTTTTTCTTTTTAAAGATTCTGCTGGAAATAATCCATTTAAAGAACTAGCCAAATTTGCTATTGAAGTATTATCACTTCCATGGTCTAACGCTGACGTTGAGCGGGTTTTCAGTCAACTAAATATAGTCAAAACAAAATTAAGAAATAGATTAATGACCCATTCAGTGAACGCAGTTCTACACGTAAGGTAAGTACTTACCGAATTAGCAATTATAATTTTCAAAAATATATTTTTTGTATAGATATGGCTTAAAATTAAACAACAAATGTTGCTGCAATTACGAAGTATCGCAATCTACATTAAGAAAAATAGGTACCAATTCTACCTATGAAAGTCCTAATGAAGATGATTGGCTCCAAGTCTTTAGTTAAACAGATTATCCTTTTTAATAAAATTTATTATTCATATCTATTTATTATACGCTTTAATTAATTACAATTTTTTTGTTATTAACGACATGATAAATGAATTGCTTCCTTTTGTTTTGATAACATAAAATGCCATAAAATATATAAATCTTAACGTTTACTGTTTTGTTAATATTTTTATTAAATTTAGCGATTTATCGCTGAACTTTTTAAGCAAAAGTTGAAAATTTCGAAAAATTTAGCTATTTTTTCAAAATAATCAACAAACTTAAAATAAAAAAAAATTTAGCGATTAATCGCTAAATTTTAGAATTTTTTATGTATTTAGCGATTTTCTAGCGATTTTTTAGCCTGATTTAGCTATTTTTTTTCGAAAATAGTTGGCAACAGTGAACAAACAAGAGTTGTAATCAATAAGAGTAGATGTTGTTATTAAAGCTTTTCTAACTTGTACCAACGAGCACTAACAAAAAAATGTCAAAAGCAAAACCTCAACCTTTTGAACTACAAAAACCGAACACACGAAATATAGGAAATAGTTAAACCAACGACCGACACTCAGCCGCAACGAATCATTTAACTTTAACATACCGATAATCTCTTTTGTAAATGAGCAACAAATAAAAAAAAGAAGTGATATTAAAATGGCGAACAACAACACCACGAAATGTTTAACAAAACAAAAAAAAAGAGAATATAGTACACAAAAAAACCGCACACAGACGCAATTTATTTACTATTTAATAACACAGTGCAACAACCATAATCGGAGTGGGATGAAACCAAAAGCAAATGAAAGTTGACATTTTCGATAACAAAACCATCAATTGTTTTTTTTTTTTTGTTTAGTGTGAGATTTTTTTTATACGCCTTTGAAGTTGGTGTTTTTAGAACTCTGTCTAACAAGAAAAAATCATCAAAAATTTGATAAAATAATGCTTATTTATTTTATCCTAGAAAGTTGTGGTATCTTATTGTTTTTGGGGTCGAGAAATCAATTTGTGGTATTTATTTTTACCTAAAACTTTCGCTAGAAGGAGCTGTCATACAAATTTTGCTATTTCTTGTAGATTGTCATAGAAAAAACGATGTTTTTACTTTTTTTTTAAGGCTAAAAACTCAATTTTTGATGTTGGCTTCATTATATATATTTTTAATGATATTACGAAGTACATTTTATTATTCTCAGTACGTTACTATTACAAAAATGGTGTTTTTATGGAATGATAATGTTAACAATTTTGTTAAAAAAACAATAAATTTGTATCGTTTTGCATAACGTTTTCGTTAGTAACATCGTCAAACCATAGCAATTTAGATCTCGTTTTGAACAAAACGATATCGTTTTTCTTTTGTAAATGTGGACCGATTTCTAAAATGTTTAGCCTGAGTAATGTGCGTTGTATGATAGAGAATAGGTAATAGGTTATCTCCTCTACTTTAAAATTTATTTAAATTAAAAAATTACAATTTTGTTTTTTCACATACTTTTTTTGGTTTACCTATCAAAGAACTTTATTTTGTAATGGAATTAAAAATGGAAAAAAATCGTGTAATTGATAATACCCCACGAAATACCAAAATTTTAAATTAGCTTTAATACTATAGTTGCGAAAAAATTTAAAAGTTTAAAGTTCAAAATTTAAAAAATTTAAAAAATTTTTGAAAAATATTTTTTTTTTTCCTATCTTGACAATTTTCTTGGATTTTTGTTAAAAAATCAATACAGTTTTTAATATTTTCTTTGAAAGTGTGTTAAAAATATTACACGCTGATTTCAGAACTTGGTTTGATTTCGGATTATGAAACAAAGTGTTCTTAATATTTTGCATAAATATCTTGACATATGAATGACTAGCTCGAACAAGGATATAAGCGACAATTTTTTGAAAAATTGCATTCATAGTGAAATGAAATATTGCTAAAAAATTTCATACGTTTTTGAAAGCGAATTTTTCGAAATTTTGAGACTAGCAAAACTTACTAAATTTAAACATTGAAATGTTTTTTATACATTATACATGCGTAATTAAAATATTTTAACTAAAACCCTTTGAAATTGCAAATAATTCATCTAAATATCTACAAATCAATAAAAAATATTGAAAAACTAGGTAAATTTTGCCACATTTAAATGCAAAATTCAACCACAATATTTGAATGAAGTCTTCTACACGCATACAATTAGACTTTTATTATCGAACTATGATCAAAAACAATAAAAAATGTAACTTCAAACGAGTTACCAACGTATTTCACTTCTGAAAATGTATTATATACCCTTAATATGTTTATAAATTTTGGAAAAATAGGTGGTCTTTTAAAAGAAATTTAAACAATTTGAATTTAAAAAAAAACTGAACAATTTTGTAATAACAATTAAAGGGTATAATTGAAATTTACAAATTCAAATGTTTATTATTTAAAAAGTAAATACAATATAAATAAAGTTGATATCTCACATTTAAGAAAAGTTTATCAAGTTTTTTAATCTTAAAAAAAGTTCGGAACTCTTTGAGAGTCTGAGTGAACTTTCGCATTCTCGCTATAAAAGTCCTTGCTAGGTTTTGGACAATTACTTTTGAGTTTATTTTGACTATTCAACTTTAATGAATTGGTGATATTTGTTCACATTTTTTAATTTACCAGTTTTTAAGATATTTCGTCTTTAACCTTCATAAGCCGTTGTACTGGTTCTCAGGATAAACCAATTAAAATTTTTACCAGAAAACTGATGAGTTGAACTGATTACTATTAAGGATCAGTATTTCATTCTTGGAAACCAAATTACACTTAAAAGAAAAGCTTCATCATATCTATGACATGTTTCATAGATTTTCATCCAATGTAACGCTTCATACTATAGAAAAAAGATCCAAGAGACCATGATATGATCATTATAATTCTTGTTGTTTATGGAATGTTTCATAAATTTTGAAGAAATTGTTACATTGGACGAAACTGAAACTTATTCCTGGTTTTCTATTGGTGTAGAAACCATTATTGGTAGAAATTTGACAGTATTATTTTTTTTATTTTTTCTTTTTTGGACAATATCGACTTCAAAAAAGTTTTACGAGTAAAAATATTTGAATTTTCTTTCTAGCTTTTATAGAAAATCCGTTTACACCCTTTCAAATAGCTTTCTTTAGTTCAGCTTTTTATATCTTAATGCCTGTAAAAGATATTGAAAAGATTTTTTCAAACATTAAAATATATATAATTTAAAAAAAAAAATAATTAATATCAGTTTAAAAAGTAATTAGAATATAGCTTTTTTTAGGCTAACAAAATTTTCTTTTTAAAGTTAATACTCTTTCACAAAATCTTCTGCCCTGACTCTGTTTATAAGCCGTATGTCAAGTAATTCATACAAAATATTAACCCACTTGGCGCAACCGTCCTTTTAAAAGAACATCTGACATATGAGAGAAAAGCGCCGTTATGCACGTGCATTTCTGTACATATTTTATGTATTATTATTGTTTATGCTTTGTTATTTAGCTTTGCAGCTCGAAAGCGCTAGTTGGTGAAAGCAGTTCCGGGTATTGTGTGCTTATTGAGTGCTTTGCGAATAGTGATTTTTTCGAATAGTGTGTAATGGAAAAAACATGTAAGTAAATCATTTACATCCAGTTAATTGTTATTTTTTGTTTAAAAATTAATAAGAGCAACATCTTAGTTAAACAATAAATAAGTGGAAAGCTTGCGTAATGCTGTATTGAAGCGCAAAGTGTACTGTCTTTGGACAGTACTTTTAAAAGGACACCCGATTCCGGAAAATCTATAGGTTTAAAAAAAAGTTATTTTATAAGAAATGTTAAGAGCCCCATAAAGATTTAAGTTTCGAAATAAAAATTAAAGTTTTCAAAAAAAAAAAAATTTCGGCGCTATCTGGGTTAAGAACACTTTGTTTCATAATCTGAAATCAGCTTGCTCTCAAAGAATTTTTTTTTGTCTAAAACTTGACATATTGAAATTAGATTTAACATTTTTTCAAAGCCCTATTTTTCAGATAGTATTATTAATTGGATTGTTTTTTTTTAAAAAGTTAAAAGAAAAAATTAATATAATTTTTAGGCAAAAAATTAAAATTTTTTATAAATTTTTTAAATATTAAACTTTAAGAAATTTTTTTTATTTCGTGGGGTATTATTAATACAAGGATTTTTTGTTTTTTATTACATTACATAACTAAAGTTCTTTTGATAAGTAAACCGAAAAAAGTATGGCAAAAATCACACACCGGAAAAAGTCATATTTTTGGTTTTTAACAAAAATAAATATACCCAATGGAAAAAAGTTTCTATATACTCATATACAACTTGATATCATAATATATGCTTATATGTGTGGCAATATATTACGATATATGTTCATATCTTATACTTAGTATATGAAATTTTTTTAATATGGCGTAATATATCATCATATATCATTGTATCGTATGTTAGATATTAGCATGTCTTGTATATCTGGCCATATATGGTAATATGTAGGTTAGGGATACAACTTTTTTACAATTTTTGAAAATATCAAAATGGCCCTATCCCTACCATGTAGTGCATAACAAAACAATAAGAATTGCATCTTTAGATTTTCGTTAAAAAGGATCAGTAAGTTCTAAAAAAATAAAAATATTTTCTTTATAATTTCATTAAATGATAAATAAATTATAAGTTTTTCCATTAAATGTTGAATAATATTTTGTATAAATTCAATTAATCGTGATAAAATATTGCGACTTACCTACGCTGTCTTATGCAAATTTGCGAAATATTATAATTTATTGCTAAAAGTACTTTCAGAAATATTATAATTTATTGCTAAAAGGACTTTCAGAAATCGGCTTCGACGCGGAACGTTTTTGTTCCGAAATGACCTGAGGAAACATTTTTCGGTTTCAGCACAACATCGGCTACAGCGCGGTGATAGGGCCTTATTTTGGTTGTACCCCTAATGTAGGTGTTTATGGTACAATTAATCAAAAATATTTTTATTACTTTTATATATAATTATATATGGCAAAGCATATCATTATGTATAAATATATATAAAAAAAAATTTAGTGCCGTTAAATTTAGAATATAAATGAGTTTCAAAATTTACTGCAAAAACATGAAAACCCAGGGAATTTCCCAAATTATTTTTTTTTTTCAAAAACACATAAAAATTATTAAATTATCTTCATTTCATTTTTAGTACACGCAAAGTAATAAACAAACACAATTTAATTGCAATATAATCAATAAATAAACATTTTTGTTTATTTTTTTTTTTAGAGATGGTAAAAATTTGATAGCTTTAACCGTTAATTCTTTACGCGCATTTTAGAATGTATCGAATCATGGGTGGTGAAAGTGATGTGTTGACACCGACAAAGTGATGTGCGTATTGTCGAATCGACATAAATATTTTATGTGTAAAAAATCATTTTAAGTCAGAAAATCTAAACAAGTAAAGTTAAAGCTCAAAATATCTATAGCCCAAAGACCTGAATTGGATTTGGCCAAAAACACCGTAATATGCTATATTTGTCGTTTGGAATTAACTTTTTCCGTCAAAATTATTTGTCTTCAATCTAAAAAGTAGTATTATTAAGAAAAAATCAAGTCTTGAACTTAATTTGGTTGAATTTATGGTCCAATTAAAGAAATAAAAATGGCTTTAATACATATTTATTTTTACCCAAAGAGTGTATCGCTAATTTTCAAAATTTTATTAAAATTACATTATAAATATGAAACACTGGACAACTAGATAATTAAAAAAATACAAGAACTACTTTCTTTGTTGCATCAATCGAAAGCTAAGACGAACCTAAGCGATCGGTTCAGTTGTTTAAGAAATAATTGGAAAAGAAAATGACGTTATATCTGTAAGACACAGTGTATAAGTCAAATTGAAAGCACGTCAAATTGAAAGCACGTCAAATCGAAATCACGTCAAATTGGAAGCACATCAAATTTTCCAATCAGTTGATTTATATTTAAATTTTCATTACTATTTGAAATGTAAAACAAAATAGTAGTTAGTGCGGATTTTCAAAAAATTGTATGAAGTTATATCAAATTGTATCAAATTATATATAACTTGATCAAATTTGATAGACCCATTTGTCGGATCAAATTATATCAAAAGAGATCCCTGGTATCTAATGAGAAAAGGTTATGTATGTAATTTTTCGGATCAATTGAGATATGATGTGATATAAAATTATATGTATGATTATATAACTATATCGGAACTTTTTATCTGGAATATGCATATAAAAGTGATAGAATTTTTTCTTGTTTCTACCATAAATGTTTATATAGAATTATCAAAGACGAAATTATTTCGATTTTTGCTTTATTTGGATTTTCCGATTTGGAGCATTAAAATAGCTTTTTCTTAAGATTTTTGTCCTTTGCATTGTTTTTTTAAGATTTTCTGCCATAAAAATCTTTTTATACTCATAAAATATTATTTATTCGATTAACTTTGAACTTTTGCTTTTAAGTGTAGCTATCCTATGTTTTTTAACTTTTACTTTTTTTAGAATATATTTTTTTATTGCGTTAAATTCATTGAATTTTTCTTTTTTATTTTGTCTTTTCTGATAATTATATATAATAGTGATAGATTTTTTGTTAATTTTATCATATATGTATGTTTATATATAATTATATATAAAAGTTTTCTTTTTTATTTTAACACACATTTATGTAGAATTATATGTGATGCAATATATTATTGTATATAAAAGTGATAAAATTTGTTTGGGTTTACTGTATCATATATACTTATATATATTTATACATGGAAATATATATGATCTCATGTTAAGCTATATCAAATATATATAATATATATATATACTTGATAAAGTATATATTATATAATATTTTCCGGTTAATTACAACCAAGCCGTACATTTCTTTATTATTTTTATTGCTCATAAAATTATCTTTGAATTTAAGAAAAATTTTGTAAACTTTTTGAAAAGAAATAAAGAAAAATCTAATCTAATCGAATCGAATCTATATTATATAAGTATATGTGAGCCCCGGTAGGCTATTTGTGCTAGCTTATTAGTGCAAGGGTTGTGGGTTCGATTCCCACCAGAGACACTGGGCTGTTTTCGCTGCAACGAGCCGAAAGTCACAGTAGTTAGTGCTCGGTTAGGGTAATAGGACATAATTTGTAATTATATGATTATTAAAAAATAAATGAAAACCCGATTAAAAAAAAAATTATATGGAGCTTTATGTCATATCAATTTCTATGTGACGCTATATATAATCTTATTGGATTTCATCTGAAGCAATTAGATAAATGTCCAGTACAATTTTATCCGAATTATGGCCCGATACAGTTGTATTAGATTGTATCAGTTTTGTATAAAATTGTATCAGTTTATATCTAAACTGATACAAATATATATAATTATATAAAAGCTGATATAATTGTATATTATTATATGATACATCTAAATGTAACTTGTTCGGAGTTTAAGTCTGGTAAAATTGCACTAAATATTAAATATTTGTTATGATTGTATGAAAATATACACAATTTAATACAAATCTATGTTCATCCTATCACATCCGTTAGGTTTATAAAAAAATATTAAGACACATATTACTTTGCGTTTTTCACAAAAATTCCCGCATTAACCTTTTTTAAATTTTAATACACATTAGGGTATCCCAAACGTGGACAATTTTACGTAATTTTGCTCAAACGATGCGTACTATCCAGTTGATTATGAGAAAAATAAAAAAACCGAGAATACTTATATTTTTTTAATTTTTGTACAAAATTGGGTTCAAAAGTTTAGTAATGCTGAGCATATTCTTGGAAATACATATGAAGGGCTTATTGTAAAAACTTGAGAAGCCTCATTCATAGTTTTATGGGTTTTTCGCTCTTTTCTAAACATCTACTGATTAGTTTTTTATATGAGTCTTGCTTAAACACTTATTACAAGTATCTGGAATTCAAACGTCCTACTAAATTCATATTTTTTTTGCATTTTTTAACCTATAAAAGGCGAAAACAAACTAAAAATAAAATGTGGCTTATTATGTTTTTACAATAAGCCCTTCATATATTTATAAAATTTTGGTCTACTACATCTTTCTATTTAAAACAATTAATAAATAAAATTACTTGTTTCAAACTAAATGATGCTGTTGTGGTGGACCAAAATTTACCATGATATGCTCAGCATTGCCAAATTTTTAAACTCTACGTTGTCCAAAAATTTTGTTTTTTCCATTAACAGCTCAATAAGTTTACGAAAAAGTCTAGTCTTTTATAACAAAAGGTCACAATGTTGGAACGAGCTATGGAAGGCGATATCGTTTTATCCAAAACAAAAAATACATTTATTTTATTTTTATATAATTTGTGTTATATCTAATTATACATGTATTCGCACATAATTAGACTAACCATATATAACTGTATATGTCATATACTGATCGATATGTAATAAGATGTAATTATATGTTACATCGTATTAAAAAATTTTGTGAAAAAAAATTGTATATATAAACATACATTAAATACATAAATTTAGTGGAATAAATTTTATATACATTAACATATGTATTTACATTTAATTTTTAATTTTTCGGGTTTATATGCTTAAACTATTCACAATACACTTGTTTACACTGTTGTTAACTGTTGCGAAAAAACAGTCATGTCTTTCTTTATGTTTCAAGTGGTATAAAGTTGCAAATATTTTTCTTCGATTTCTGAAAAATGAAAAATTTTGAGTTGAGTTACTTTTGAACTAGGTGTGCGATATATTTGTATAAAATAATGCATGATTGTGTAACGTTTTACTCTGGAATGATGAGATAAAAAATATCAACTTATACAACATGAGATATAACAATATATGATGTTATATAACACTGTATTAAAAATTTTCCCGATTAAAATAAGTTGATATGGAGCTTTATGTAGTCATATAAATTTCTATATGACGTTATATGTAATCCTATTAAATTCCATGCCAAATATACATAATTGTATCTGTTTGTAAGGTCTAGTCTTAAACAATTTTTCCCGGGAGTGTAAAAAAGTCGGGATTTTAAAACCCTACATGGAATACATAAAAACAACGACCAACACACGGACACAATTTATTTATTATTTAATTCTAAACCCTTTTTAATAGTTTATTTTAAATTTTATAAAAACTTATGTATCTTTATAACTATTGGCCCAATCTGGAAAAAGTGTTTACAAGAATTATAAAGCTGGACTTGGTCTTTAAGAAAATTGTTCCTATAGTCAACCTGTTTTAACACAGGGTGTCAGGTTTTGCAAAAGCGCACCGATTTATTTTTTGAACGAAACTCAACAAATGCTTTTTTAAGAGACATCCTATTACTCTATATAATAAGTAAAAATAGTACATACATCAAATATGTTGTCTCTTTTTTACATGCTAAACAAATGTTGACGGATTTGCGGAAAGTAAATTCTGTTGACAATAGATTTTCTCTTTGGGGGTCCGTTTAATCAATTAGAGACGAAAGAACAATATTATCTTCTATTTTATTTTAACTCATATAGCGTTTCATAAACGAGTTACATTTCAAATCCGCTCGAGTAATTTAGCCTTGTGTCTACAATTTTTAAATAAAAAACTATAAAAATCAATTTCAACTGAATAAAATTATTTAAATTAAATTAATTAAATTTTTTGTTAATTTTAGTTATAAATTCAATTTTATGCACATAAAAAACTTCATACAGGCTAAATTAGTTTGTAAGTAACGTTCCGTGACGAATCAGCTGATTTGTTTTTAATGTATGAAAATGAGTGTGCGTGGTTAGAATTTTCTCTACTACGTTAAGTGACAGCTAAAAACAGCTGATTTCTCTCACATTAAAAAAAAACTAAAGAACCAATACAAGAATATTTTTTTTTTTAATTTTATAAGCTAAATTGTACAAAATAACATATAAAACAGGTTTTGTGACACATTATGATAATAAGAATAGACTAACCACACAAAACAGCCAACAGGAACGGCACGTTACAGAAACGTCACGGAACGCAAAGCCTAATGGAGCCTGCACTTTAAAACTTATTTTTCAGTACAGTTGGAGTAAAATTTGTGAAATTTAGTTTTAATGCAACAAAACAGGAGATACGATATTAATTATCCTTATTAGATACAGCCTTAAAGCAGAAAATTAAAATTTGCAAAAGTGCATTGAATTTCAGGAAAATATTAAAAAAAAATTTGGAATTTTTAAAAAAAGGGAAACATGTGCTCTAAAACTAAAAAGTACAATAATATGCTTAAAAATACTTAGTTTTTCATAAAATTTTATTTTACTTATTTAAAATTTCATACGACTAAGGAAAAAGTTTCATTTAGACTATGAAGATTTTTCATAAAGTTTAAGAAATTTTTCATTCATATTGTGTAGAAAACTTCATTAGTTTAGTGAAAAACATCATTAAAACTCGTCCAAGAAATTATCTCTGTGTATCCTATGCATTTCACAATACGACGCACAGGAAAAAAAAAAACATGGTAGAGCATATTTCTGGTTGCCCTGATTATAACCAATAAGCAGGATCACTTCATATGGTCGCTAAAAGGTCAAAACAATTATCTTTTTTTTTGCAAATAAGGATTTAATAGGGATTCGTGCTGGTAACTAGACTATATATTTTTAATTTGGATAGTCGATATTATTCGATACTTTTGACGGGTTTTTAATTTAAAATTCATTTTAATTTTTTACAAATATTTTATGAAAATGCTCCCTTTTATTGAAAATTAAAATTTAAAAAATATATTTTTAACATTTTTACAAACTATTCAAAGTTTTTTTTATAGTTTTCCAAATTTTTTTCATATGATATGAATTATATTAGATTATATTTTTTGTTTTTAAAATTTTTTTTATCATTTTCATGATAGACAATATAACTGTTTCATTGGCATCACCCAAGTCTTTAGTTGCCTGCAATAGAAAAAGATAATTGGCTTAGCTCAATCCGAGATATTACATACAACAGGCAAAATAAACTCTATGAGAATCTTGAAAAAGCAACAAATAAAATCTAATATGACAATATCATATTAGATTTTTGGACTTGATTCTACCTCTAAATAAATAATTTAATTTAATGTTTAATAAATAAAAAATATCAATTGATATCTGCTTTAATGCCACTTTTAGTACAAAAATAGTGTTTTTAAATTTTTATTCGGTAATCCGGAAAATTCGAATATCCGGATTGGGGTTTGCAATTAATAATCTAGATTATCGAGTTTTTACTGTACTCGATACCCATTACTCATTCTTTAACCACCACTAATGGGTATATTTATTATATATATATAAGCGAACGGAAGCTAGTCACTCGAATTCGAGTCAATTTGGGTTTCTCTATTTCGAAAGCTATCGTTCGCCTATACTTACGTGTGAATATTCGTGTTATTTTGTTATCCATTCTTTTTTTTTCAAATATTTATAATTTTTTATTATATCATTCATTCCAGCAAAGAACATTGAAAAATGAGGATTTTTTTTTTAGGTTCTCCGATTTTTTTATATTTTGTACATGAATACTATATAGTCCCAATTGCGCATTGCCTTTTTCAGATCTCGAAATTTGTAAAAATCGCGATTTTATGTACGTTTTTAATTTTCATAAATTTGATAAAAATGCTAAAAGTGTTTTATAAAAATATTTTCATTTTATAGAATAAAAAAAATATTTTTTTTTTAAATCATTAAAAATAAAAGACATGTTTGTTCCATAAAAATCAGTATTATTATAAGTAGCTAATATTCCATATTTTAGTACTGTTTTTTTTTTTTGAAAATCGTAGGGGGAAAGTTTTGAAAATGCATTAGAAAACTGCATTTGCATTAAGTATGAATTTTTTTTAGCAATCATTTTGTTTAAAAATCCAGTTATAAAGTAGACAAGTGCATCTTCCAAGTATCGTTTAAATTAATAACATGCGATATACAATTAAAAAGTTATGGCACTTCAAAGTAAAGTGCTTTTAGCATTTTTTTGATATTTATGAGAACTAAAAACGTGCATAAAATCACGAGTTTTTACAAATTTGGAGATCTGAAAAAGGAAATGTACAAATGGGACCATAGAGTATTCATGTTAAAAAAATAAACAAATTCACAGGACCCGTGTTCAGATTTTTTGAGTTTTCTAATGGAATGAATGATATATTTTTTTGAAAATATTTTGTTACTCGAAAACAAAAAAGCAAGTGACTGGTTTTGACATTTACGTTCGCACTGTTGACAACTCGTTCGAAATAGAGAAACCAAATTTTGTATGAAAACTGTTACGTTTTCATTCGACTTGTACTTCAAGTCATCGTTCGCATAAAAATTTAGTTAGAGAAACCCAAATCAATTTTCTTTCGCTTAGAAAACGAAAGAAAGCTTTCTTTCGAAATAGAGAAACAGACCATATACCCTTATCTAATTTGTAATTTTTCGTTTTTGCTCTAATCTGATAGAGAATCTTCCAAAGAAGAGATTGATACCATAATCTGGGATAAGCTCCTCCTAGTTCCTGAGATATGTCCATCCCAGTCAGGGTTAATTTGACAAAAATCGGCGATTTTTGGCGATTTTTAAAAAATTAAACTCTTAAACGCAAGCTAGAATAATGTTTTTATATTAATCTGCTAGAGAATCTTCCAAAGAAGAGATTGATATCATAATCTTGGATAAGCTCCTCCTACTTCCTGAGATATGTCCATACGGGACAGGGTTAATTTTACAAATTTTAATTTGAAAATAGACATTTTTTAACAATTTACAATTTTTTTAATTTACATTTTTTTAATTTTCTCAAAAACTATACAAAAGTAAGATGTAAAATGTAGATTTTTTGAAAGCCCAGGATATACCCTATCATTTAAAAATAAAAAAAAAAATATTTAATTTTTTCGAAAAATTACAAATTATTTTTCAAAAAAAATAATATATTTTTTTTTTATTTTTAAATGATAGGGAATTTTCTGGGCTTTCAAAAAATCTACATTTTACATCTTACTTTTGTATAGTTTTTGAGAAAATTAAAAAAAATGTAAATTAAAAAAATTGTAAATTGTTAAAAAATGCCTATTTTCAAATTAAAAATTAAACCCTTAAACGCAAGCTAGAATAATGTTTTTATATTAATCTGCTAGAGAATCTTCCAAAGAAGAGATTGATACCATAATCTTGGATAAGCTCCTCCTACTTCCTGAGATATGTCCATACGGGTCAGGGTTAATTTTACAAAAATCGCCAAAAATCGCCGATTTTTGTAAAATTAACCCTGTCTGGGATGGACATATCTCAGGAACTAGGAGGAGCTTATCCCAGATTATGGTATCAATCTCTTCTTTGGAAGATTCTCTAGCAGATTAAAGGAAAAACATTATTCCAGCTTGCGTTTAAGGGTTTAATTTTTAATTTGAAAATAGACATTTTAAACAAATTACAATTTTTGTAATTTACATTTTTTTAATTTTCTCAAAAACTATACAAAAGTAAGATGTAAAATGTAGATTTTTTGAAAGCCCAGGATATACAGTATCATTTAAAAATACAAAAAAAAAAATTTAATTTTTTCGAAAAATTACAAATTAGATAAGGGTATATATAGTCTTATCTATTTTGTAATTT
>CM037855.1:149984267-150005149 GCA_021234595.1 Delia radicum
GATTTTTTTTTAATCAAGAAAAAATACAGGTACACTACATATGAGATCGAAAACAAAATATAAAAATTCTAAAACTTCCGAATACCGAAGCTGGACCAATAGTTAGAAGTGTATTATACTGCATTTATACTACAACCAAAAATTAGCAGTTTTTAAATTCTACTTGTATTTAGTTGTCAAATATTTACAAATTTGTAAACCAAAACTAGAAGTTTTCGAAAACTAATATTTTTTTTGTAGTACACTAAGAAAAAAATCTGTAATGGATACGGAAAACTTTAGATATAGCAACACATATCTGCTGAACTGTAATAAAATGAAATTGGTAGAAAAATTAGTGACAGCTACTAAATTTCCGTAAAATTTCAGTAAACTGCAAAATAAAAAATTGTACTAAAGATTAGTACAAAAATAGTAAAGGGCGATTGAACATTTTTTCTAGTAACTTTTTTTCCTGATTTTAAAGTATTTTTGGAGTTAGATTGAGAAAATTAAAGTTATTAATATCTGCTCTCAAAGAAATAGCTTTATGAAAAACTTCCTAAATATGATGGAAAACGTTTCTGGATTTTCTTCCAATGTAACATTTCATAAATATGATGAAGCTGTTTCATAAAAGTTCAAATTGAAGACAAGCTTCATCATATTTATGAAATGTTTCATGAATATGAAGAAGTTTCATAGCTTTTCATGAAATGTTATGAGAAGTTTTAATTTTATGATGAAGCAAATTCATAAATTTTTATGAAATGAGAACTTTTTTTTGGTATTGTAAAAACACAATAACTGCTGCAGCCAATGACGAAAATTTATTTTTAATATATTATTTTAAAACCTCAATATTTTTGCAAATATACGTAATTCAGAATATATCAATTAAACTAAAATTTCAAATTTTAAATTGAGGAAACATCAATTGATATTCATTTTAACTCAAATTCAGAAAAAATAAATTAAGTTAAGAATTTTCAATTTGAATTAAAAACTTTAATTGATGTTAAAAATTTCCGTTTCCACTAAATTTATATTCACAAAATGCCAAACAAACTTTTGAACACATCAACTGATTTGAAATTCTGACTTTCAATTGGTGTTATGATAGTTTCTCAATTTTAAATAAAAAACTAAATTTCAAATTACATTTTCTTAATTTCAAATGAAAATTTTTAATTTCTATTGATGATTTCTAAATTTGTAATGGAAATTCTGAATTTCAATTGTTAGCAAATAAAAAAATATGTTCACCACGGTTTTTTGAAACTATTTTATGAAATGATGAAGACATATATAATAATTGACATACATTTTTATGCATCTCTACATCATATCTATGAAAACTTCTTAAATAAATATGATGAATTATTGATGACAAACGATTTCTAAAACAGTTTCATCATGATGAAACTCATATTATGAAACTTTTCCCTGAGTGTACATATAAAACTTCTTTCTTTTCTCTTCTGCAGCAGCACATGAACTTTCGCATTAGATCTATGATTTGTTACTGCAATTTGAAACTTTTCATTAAATTAATGCATTTTTCATAACATTTTATGAAATATTTCATATTATTTATTAAGAATTTCATACGACTAATGAAAAAGTTTCTTAAAAATAGTTTCATTAACACTATGAAGCTTTTTTTTATAAATTTTAGGAAATTTTTTATTCACATTCTGAAGAAAACTTCATTAGTTTAGTGAACGAATTTCATTAAACTCGCTAAGGAATTATCTCTGTGAGCACATTCCAATTTTAAAATTTTTTAGTCATTTATAACTTCTTAATTTTCTGAGTGTAGCCATTATTCGACAAAAAAATGCAATTAACTTAATTTGAAAACCAGATTTTATATTAGACCGAATATCAGATGCCATATTTGCTAAATTACATAAAACATTAATATTTTTGAATGCTTTCATTTTAATTTCTTTTTAATTTACTCTGAATATTTTTTTATTCAAAATGTCTCCCGAACAGTAGGTTTTTCAATTTTATTAAATACAGACTTGGGAACAAATTTGGGGATTTCAACTGGCGAAATGGGTACAAGTACTTAAAGATTTCTGGCAACGTTTTATAGAACAAAAACACTCTTTGTGTACAACTCTGTGTTTTTGCTATCAAAAACACAAACCAACTTTTCTGGGCTTACTCACAAACATTTCAGTACCACTGTTGACAAGTTAATGCTTTTCCCCGCTAATGCAGAGCTTTTTTATTGCTCATTAAAAAAAAAAAAAACAATGTTTTCAGCAGTAAACTGGAATTCTTGAGTGGGTGAAAAGTAGTGTTTCCAATTATTCGACATAGGCGGTTAACAGGTTAGGGCATTATTCGAAAAATAGATAAAATGGATTAACCGGTTATTCGGGTCGATTAATCGACAAAATAGGCCAATTAACCGATTAATCGCTTAAAATGTTTTTTCTTCTTAAATATCAAGTAAAGTTGACTGTATTGGTTTATAAAGTGTTGTTGAAGATGATTTAAAGCTTCCAGCGATGATTTAATGAAACATGCATTAGAATCTTGAGGTTTTATTTTGGACTCTAAGGGCTCTCGAAAAATAAAAAGTTATTGGCATTTGCCATTAAAATTGACAACCGAATTGGAAACAGTAAGGAAAATGCAAATATAAGAGCTCACAATAAATTTATTTATTATCACATAGCCCTCTTATACTGCGTTTAGACTAAAAAAATTTGTTGTTGTTGTTTTTAACTGCAAGTACAATTGTTTTTTTATTAAATAGTAATACAAAACCACTATTATCGCAGCTATTCAAAAAACAAAACAACTAAAGAAAAATACTGTTTTTTCGTAGCAGTTGTAATGTAGTATCATGGTTGGAAAACTTGTAGTCCTATATGACAATTGAATTAATTCTTAAAAATAAATTCACCACAAAAAATTTATAATTTTGGTGTTATAAATAATAAAAAAAGATTTTTTGAGTAATTGCTAACAACTACCAAATAGGAAATTAATCTTACATCATAAAGGAATATGAAAAAAGTTTTATTAACTCAGCAAATTGTAAAATAACAAAATATTCCAAATCATTTCAAAAAAAACAGTTTTATCAAAAAAGTCCGGCTCAATTCGCAGAGTTTAGCGTTTTTGTAAAAGGCGAAAAAATCAATTTATATTTTTGTCACATAACGCCCACCTCTTTAATTGCTTATATTTTAAGATCATGCATTTCGATTGTTTTCTTATATTTTCTAAATATAGAGCTTCTTATGTTCTACACAAAAATATAAAAAAATAGTTTTTCCTTGTTTTTCACGTCATTGAACCTTACAACCTTACAACTGTCAAATTAATTTTAATTTATGAATTCTTTATATTATAAAGAATTAGTGCACATTATTAATTTTTAGCTGCATTTTTTAAGCGCTTATTTTCTTTTTTAGTTGCATGAAATTCCTTGTATTCCTAGTATTTTTTTTTTTTTATAATTTTGTTACTGTACCAAAAATATCCTTCTAAAAATCGCCTTGCAATTACAAAAACCGCCCCAATAATAAATTTGGGGTTAACGATTCGAATCTGACAGTCTTGCATCTACTTGTCATTTGCAGCTGGCATCACTGTTTATCACGTGAATATTTCTTTTCGTTCTTCTTTCGCTTGTCATTTTATATTAGAAAAAAGTAATTTTTTGTATGTTGAGTTTTCTGGTATTGGGGAACATCGTCGTCGATTGATTTTTAAGCAAAAAAATAATTTCAACGCATTTTTTTTGCTTTTTTACCGCACAAATTCGGTTTAAATAAAACGGCATAGAAAAACCAACAGTAAACATTGATATATAAGTTTAATTGCAGTTTTAACCAAATACTAAAAAAGTAAGTGAAGTGCCTTAGAAATATAAAAAACAAGAAAAAAAAAAATTGATACATGCAAAAAGTGCTCTTGGTGACGTCGTAGCAGTGAAAAACGAAAAGAATTCTGAAATGCAGGCTCATTTTAAAGCCACTAAAATTGTGATTAGAATATAAATGCAAGCTTCTTAGAAATGTGTAAATGTTCTCCAAAAAAGTTGGAAGACAAAATATATACAAAATTAATAAGATTCCTATTGGAACACCTGTTAATTGTTAAAAACATAATTGAATAATGCTGCAGCAATTGTATCTTCTTGTATTGCCTCGAATTTACGTGTTAATTTTAACAATCTATTTTAATTTATTGCAATATCTGCTTGGTTACTATAGAAGTGTTAGAATTTTAGTGTCATTTAATTGGTAACATTATAAACATGCGCATTTTTTCCGAAAATCTGTTAAATTTTGGGATTGTTGGGTAAAATTTTGATATCCTAAACCCGTGAGTGAAAAAATCGATCCAAGCTGTCATGTGACTTGTCATCAAACAGCTGACCCTTAAAAGTTTAATTCACCACTTCATAGAGAAAAACAAGAAATTTCACCTCCACTAAACACAGGGTTGTTACGCATTGTGTTGTATTTAATGTCAGTTGGGGAGAATATTTTTTCGGAAAAAGCCGTTATTAAAAAAAATTTAAATAAAAAAAATTGTATAATTTTATTAAAGTTTTATTAAAGTGTAGTCATTTTCATTGGAAAACTTGCGTGTTTAACTAACTACACCTTAATTGGCGTTGTTTGTTATTATTACATATTTTTTCTCGCTATTTTTAGTGAGATTTTTTTTGTACATTTTAGTTTTTGTTACCACTCCTATTTAGTCGCAAAATTTCTTTTTTGTAAAATATATGGGTCATATTTCCATTTTAACATGTCATAAATCATTTAGACTAAAAATATTTTATTTATTTAATATGATTTAATGTTATACAATATTTTAATACATATTTGAATTAAGAACAAGAAAATATTTCTATATCATTAATTTTTATTAATGCGTGGCCCGTCGTAGTAAATCTAGTATGATAACATTTTAATATTACAAATAGTTTATCATTGAGGTAGTCCTCCATCGATTTTTATTTAAAATGAAAATAATGAACACAATTATTTAAATTTGTAAAACATGTAATTCTGTGTTTTGAGCAAAACACGTGTTTTGCTGAACAGATTGTATGAGAAAAGATTCATAAAATATGTTATATTTCAAAACGCTTCCAAACATATGCTGTGGAAACGTAGCCTAACTTTTCATATTTTTCTTAATGTTACTTTTACTAACGTGTTTTAAGCAAAACACGTGTTATGAGAAAACATTCATAAAACATGTTATGTTTTAAAAACAAGTCCGAACATGTTCAGTGGAAACGTAGTCTAACTCTCCATATTTTTCTTAATGTCGCTTTATTAAATCCCGATATTTTGATTTATAATATTTTCTTCATTGTTTATTTCATAAAGGTCATAAAAGTCATTAAAAAATTTTTCATAGGTCCTTAAAATTCGCCTTTTTAAACCGCATTTGTATCAAAACTTTATAAAAATCCAGAAAAGTATATCGCACTTGATCAACAAGAGGGTATTAACTCAAGATTTTCAGTAGAGTCAAGAAACTGTTTATGGCTACATTTTAACAGAATTAAAAATTCAAACATATCATAACAAGCAATTCCATTTGAAAATATATATACATTGTTTTTATTTTAAATTTTACCACTCATTGCAAAAAAAATCAATTTTTTGAGTTAATACCATTTTTTTGAAATTTTATCGATTTAAATTTATAGAATAAAACAAATTTTATCAACAAAACAGTATCAACTCAAAATACAACCAAATATAAATAAAACAGTTTAATTATTATTAACATAAATAAAGGCTCAAATCAAAATAATACCTTTTTTATGAAAATATACGATTCATTTCTATTTGAACTTTTGTATTAACTCGAAATAATACCTTTTTGTTGAAATAAAGGTAATCACTACATTATCATGAAATGGTCTCAAAAGTGGTTTTCGAGATGAAAGAGTAATCGGAATACGTTGAAATTTTTACAATAGATAGATATTGATGTTGTTAGTTGATTTCTTGAAAAAAGTGATATTTTAAAAATTTTGAGTTAATACCCTCTTGTTGATCAAGTGCGATATGAGGAATTTGCAAAAAATTTCGACACTGAAGCAAAATTAAAATTTTTTTTATATGACTTGGGTATGTACGTATTTAATATCCAGTTTAAACTGGATTTCGATCATATGGTAGCGTATACCATCCCAGCCAGAAAAATACGAACGGCAAAGTACTTGCAAAGTACTTACGTCGACGGTTCCAGCGTTTTCAAAGCGTTGGATTTCTGAAAAATTAAGTGCTTTGAGAACAACAAAATGATAACACCGGGCGTGGCTTGGCCGTTCCTTTTTTAAAGCGCTGCCAAAGCACTTGCAAAACGAACAATAAAGTACTTTTTAAATAATAACATAAGCGCTTTGGGACCACCAAAATGTGAATTTTAAATCGCTGCCAAAGCACTTGCAAAACGAACAATAAAGTACTTTTTAAATAATAACATAAGCGCTTTGGGTCCACCAAAATTTGAATTTTAAAGCGTTGACAAGGTATTGGCAAAATAATCAATATAGTGCTTTTTCAGTAATTCATTAAGCGCTGGCCCAACCCCACCGGCCAGAGCTCGGCGCCGACCGTATTTTACAGTGCTGGTTAAGCACTGGCAAACCTAAAAATAAAGTACTTTAAATACAAAAACAACAGTGACATGGCAGTACTTTAAATACATTTTATTATTTTTTTTGAAATTTTTTTTAATGATTTATAAACTTAAATGTATTTCATTCAAACAAAAAAAATAAAAATTAAGTTATTATTTTTATATAAAAAAAGAAACATTTCAATACAAAAACTAGATTTTGTTTAAGTTTAATTGTAATTCAGAAGTTATCATTACTGCATTTATTTTCGGATGATTTTCATATCGCTTAATCTTTTAAAATTTCATATTTTGTTTATTAATTTGACAAAAATGGTATTTTTATCTAAATTTTACACTTTATATTATGTGAAGGAAAAATTTTAAATTTTGAAAAAATGCAACAACTGGAATAAATTAATACAAATCCAAATGGATTAAAAAATAATAAATCGATTTTAGATTTAGATATATTTAATTCCTATATTTGCAGTTTTGCATTATTTTAGTTTTCCCCTTCACATTATATTAGCGAACGAGTGTTAGAGTTAGATAAAAATACATATATATTTTTTCAAATTAAAAGACAAGTTATGGAACTTTTAACAAAATAAAAATAAAATAAAATGTATGCCAACCAAACCAAAACATAAAAAAGAATTACTCAATTTGTAATTATGTAATACATATTAAAGAAAAGATTAACATTATAAAAAGCTTATCTGGCATTGCGGCCTCCACCTCTGTCTGGTGCTGAAGCTAGCCAGCGACTAGTTTTGGATAGTATAGTTTTGTCATTAACATCGTGAAATTGTTGTAATATGCAATCTGGGGAAATAATAAACTTAAATCAGTTAAATGGAACAAAAACAAATATTAAGGCAAGTAACTTTTCTAAAAATAGCCAGAGTTTAGCTTTATCCACAGATATTTAAATATAAATTTGACATTCATGACTTTGGTTAAGCCCTGAACGTTGGTTATTGTGAGATAAGTTAGCAGGGCTAAATATATGTCTCATTACCTTTTAATACTTGATATGTTTGTGTGACTTTAAATTTCTCCTTTGATATGCCTTTGTTCGGCTTGCCACAAGCACTAAACAAAATTTGCAATTCGTGGGTCATAATTGCATTTAGCACACCACTTATTGCGTCCGTTAGGTACTTGGTCTTGCAGCATATTAAATGCTATCAATTTAATTCACAATATACCACTGCTATCAAAACCGAATACTAAAAAGCGCTAAAATTTTTGCTAAAAAATACTAAATAACTGCTACAACACTCTTTTGAAAAACTGTTGTTGTTATTCTGTATACTTATGGTTTCTGTAACAGTTACAATATATATAAAAAAATGTCACATGGTGCTGAAAATATATTGGGTACTGATTATCAATTATTTTGACGAAACAAATTTCAATAATTGTATAAATGATAAAAAAATTTACCTTTTTAATTAAAAAAAGTATTAATGACTTGTACGACTTTTAGAAGAATTGTTTTGTCTATGTAAATTCCTTTTACTAAACTGTTATTAAATTAAATAGATTAGAAAGTATCGGTTACTCAAATTAAAAGTAACATGTATTCTCGAATATTGAAAGTAACCAACCCTAAAGTGTCACACAGAAAGTCTTAAAAACAAATTTAAGAATAATTAACTAATATAATAATAATATTATTTTAATATTTAAATACATATTCGAAATTATGTCTTATGAGCGACTAAAGAAATATAGAACTTTTAAATAAAGAGATTAATTCTGAAAAATGTAAGATATACATTTTTTACAAAATTTTTTTTTTTAATTTATATTTTTTTTTTCATTGACTATACTAACTATATAAAAGGTTTGGAAGTTGAAATTGTTTCAGCAATGAAAGTACCAGAAATAATTGTTCCATGCTATAAAACCGAAGAATGCGAGGAATTTGTTGATGTTCAAAATTTGGAAATCGAAGGTGACGAACAATTTGAAACTTCTGCTGAGTTTAGTTCTCCAGAAGAATCTATATCTGATGACTCTATTACGCAAGAAACAGATATCGATATAAGCACGCTGATAAATGGCCACATAGAGCAAAAAATTAAAATTGGATTTTGAGAAATATTCGAATTCTAACCCAAAAGTCCATCGACGAACTTTTATTGGTACTAAGGTCAGAAGGATATACATCTCTTCCAAAATCTTGTAAAACCTTATTAGGTACATCAAACATAAGCTGTGAATCAACGCTTATGAATTGCGCTGATGGCACTATAGGAAAATTTAAGTATTTTGGAATTAAGTTTAATCTAAATTCTATAATTGACCCTAACATTTATAACGAAAAAGATATAAAAATAATAATTCATGTAGACGGGATGGATATTTTCAACAAATCAAAAAACGGTTTTTGGTCGATCATGGGTAAAGTTTTTTCACCGATTTACGTGACCAAGCCTTTTTTAATCGCACTTTTTTATGGGAATTCTAAACCATACTCCGGCAGAGAATTTTTGGCAGAACTCGTAGCTGAAGTTAATATTTTAACAAATGAAGGTATAAACCATAGATATAAAAATCAAATGTATGTTATTAATTTTTGTTACATTAATTTTATTAATGTAGGCATTGATGTTAATGAAAAACATTTCACGATGCAATTATTGGGCTTTTGTTGTGATATGCCAGCACGTGCATTTATAAAATGCTGTAAAAGTCATACTGGTTTTTATTCGTGTGAAAGATGTACCGTAAAAGGAGAAACTGTTAATAACACCCGAGTTTTCAAAGAAACTAACTGCGATGAACGTACAATACAGTCTTTTAGCGAAAAAAGAAACCCGCAACATCATTTAACAAAGAAGACAGCCCACTTTTGGAGATTAACAACTTTGATCTAATTAAATATGTTTTTCTCGACGAAATGCACATGCTTTACATTGGTATTACAAAACAATTAATCCAGAAACTAATTTTTAAAAATTCCGAAGCATTTATTTCCTTGGAAATGGTTTTCGATTCTTCAAAAAAAACTTGAAATTATATCAAAAGACATACCAGTCGAGTTTCAAAGGAAGTCCTTTGACTTAATGGATTTGGGAAATTGGAAGGCCACACAATTTAGATTTTTTTTGTTATATGCTGGAGGTGTTGTTCTAAAGCAGGTATTAAAAGAAGAGCAATATAAGCATTTTTTAATTTTGTATGTATCATGTCGCATCTTGTCTTCAAACAAACTAGCAACACAAAAAGCGCACTATGCTAAAAATATTTTGAAAAAATTTGTTCAACTAATGCCGCATTTTTATGGTTCTAGTTCCCAGACCATGAATATTCACAATTTAATTCATATCGCAGATGACGTTACAAACACGGGGTCACCAATTTCACAATATTCCGCCTTTGATTTTGAAAACAGTCTTGGTTTTATAAAATCTATAATAAAATCTACTACAAATACAATTGCTCAAATACAAAGAAAATTGCATATTTTTCATACCAATAATAATATGAATATTCCATTGGTATATCCCGTTAAGGAAAATATGAAATATTCTTTGGGAAATGCTGAAGAAACCTCTGAATCGACAGTAGTTTTTTCTTATGTAAACATTTCTGGCTTTAAGATTACTTCTGTTCATCCTGACAATGTTTGCTTACTCGACAATGGCAACATTATGATAGTAAACCAAATTTTTACCACAAAACGTTCCAAGTTAAAAGTTCATGATATTCATTGAAAGGAAATGTTTTTAATGAAATTACAGAAGTATTCGACTATCCAGTATCATCAAAAGAAATAGGAATTTATATGGTTAACAATTTGAATATAAATAATATTAAAATAAATATTCATATGGTAGAATTTAAGTGCATTCTTACTACTATTAACAATGAAAAATTTGCTATAACTCTTTTACATAATTAATTGCAATAAAATATAAAAACTAAAATTTGAAAATTGTTTGTTTTATTAACAGTTACAAATTTTGAACAACAAATACATACACAAAAATAAATTACAAAATTTTGTCTGTAATATTAAACATGCCCCATAGAGTATTTTTGTAAATACAAAAAAACAGTGATGATTTGTAAATACAAACACCCTTTTGTTGATTTTTTTTTATAATTTATGTTTTCAAAGAATTGTTATATTAAAAAAACTACAATTAACAAGCATTTCAAAAAAAAAAATTGTTGAAAATATGAGTTTTTTCACTGTGTAGTATTTTATTTTAACAACGGTTGAAAATTTAATTAATCAAGTCCTGACAAAGCACTTTTTGTTAACGCTAGGAAAGCGTTCTAAACAAGTGCCTTATCGGTGCTTAACATATTGTTTATTCATTAAAAATTTTATAAATAAAGTCCTGACAAAGTACTTTTTGCAAGCGTTGGGAAAGCGTTCTAAACTAGGTATTTGCCATTGTTAAATTATTTTTAAGGTTGTAGATTCTATAAATCAAGTACTTGCAAAGCACATTTTGCTAGCGTTGTGAAAGCGTTCTTAATCAGGGCTTTGTCATTGCTTTAATTTTTTTACGGTTGTAAATTTCATAAATCAAGTACTGACAAAGCACTTTTTGACAACGGTGGGAAAGCGTTCTAAATAAGGACTTTGCCAGTGCTTTAATTTGAGGTTTCTGCCAATGGTATTAAAAATAAAGTGCTTTGACAGTGCTTGATTTTTCTGACCATCGGCAATTTCTGGCTGGGATGGTACACATTTTCGACACTGAAGCAAAATTTGACTTTTTTTATATGACTTGAGTAACGGTGTTCCAAACACGTCAATCATTTATCTTTAACGGCGCAAAAATTATGGCGGGCTTAAGTTGTATAGGAAATTAATCTACTTGATTAAAGTTAATCCACATTTTTTCGTAATTAATCCACTTGATCCACCTTTTTAGTTTTCCCCCATTTACATTTGCGTTTTTTAACAGTTAAAAGTTTAACAATACAGCTAAAGCTTCATTTACATTTACAATTACCCCCTCGAAATCCGGTTTAAACTGGATTTCGATCATATGGTAGCGTATAACTCTCGATTTCGAGGGTAATGTAAATGCAGCTTTAAAGATAAACTTTGTCAGTTTAAAATACCAAGGTGTCGCTGATAATGATCCTGCATAAGAAGAACAAGGCAAATGTCGGCGTTTGCAAAAATTTTGCAGACATCGCCACTAAATTTTTGCGGCAGCATCTTAACTTTAATTTCTATCTGACTTTGTAGGTATGTTTTTTTTAGCGTTACCAACCCAAATTATATTAAAACAAAGAGCTGTTGACAATTAGTAGTATGAATACAACGGTGTTTAGAACTAGAGCAAACATTTTACTCCATATTAAAATGTTTACCCTATTTCTAAACACCTTTGTATTCATACCACTAATTGTCAACAGCTCTTTTTATAATTATAACTCATTTGATAAGTTCCCATATATAAACACATACAAATTGGTCCGAAAAATGGATCATCTACATGTATCTAATTAGATATAATTTGATACAATTTTATCCGCTGGTGTGGTCCTGGGTTCGATTCCCGGTGACGACAACATCAATTTAGAAAATAATATATATGAGTTTTTATCCCTCATGAATCGCAGCGCCGCCTTCGGTGTTCCCATAGCACTTCACCCCACCAAAGTTAATAATGAATCATAGCTGGGCATCAAAAGCTTCAATTAGTTCGCAACTCTCCATCAGGTGTCGAGCAACAACTGTTCTAAGACTTATCATCTCGCACAATTAAAGTGTTGCCATGTGTGAAGCCCTTCTTCTTTCCCCACCTTTCATATCTCCACTATCCCCTTTTCAAAGAAAGCAAACACTTGCTTTCCACGGTGCGTCTAAATCTCAACGGTGCGCCTAAATTGATTTAAATAAATCTCATTGTTTTTTATCACATTTAAAAATATATATACATAATACCACGGAAAAAAAGCATTTTTTGTCAGTTTTATGATATGAAATTGGGTTTGGTTTACCTTTTTGCAGGAACTCATATTTTGCAGGAATTCGCAAAATCAAAAATTGTATATAAGGATTATTTTTACAGGTTATGAAAATTTTGTTTGCTCCATTAAATTTTTTGATGCCCTTTAATTTTTAGTATTACGCTAATTAAAAGCTTTCATATGATTTACATTTGGGTAGAATTGATTCAGTCGCTTTCATTTGTCGCATAAAAACCGAACGGTTTCGATTATCGGAAAAAGATCAGACACCGCCTCGATTAAATTAATTGGCATTGCTATGCTTTATATTTAGCTTAATACATCTGAAATTCCTTAATAAAACTCCAGATTTAATGTTACTGCAAACACATTTTTTTAATAACAAAAATACCTGAAAGGCTTGGGCATAAAAAGTGAATGTGTCTTTAAAAAATTTGATACCAAATTTGCCTATAGTTTTAATAGAACAAAATAAAAGGAAAAAAACGTAAAAGGGGGTAATTTTTGACCCCACTTACAATTAGTAACGCCCTAAACATGAGATTGGGCAATTAAAAAAAACACGGGTCTCTTAAATTTGTATTCTCTCCCTATGGGGAATAGGACCGGTTCTGCGTGTGCCACAGGATCGGCCCCTTCGTGCCAGAGACCGGTCCTCTGCTAAACCCTACCCTATGTAAACCACTGGCAACTTTAACATTGGCTTGTCATAGGAGGGGGTCATTTGTCCTGCTTTAAACCACATAGTGGCATGCCACAGGGCTAACCAAAGATGGGCATACCACAAGACTGTCGCAAAAGGACCATGTCGTATAAAATAAACGAAAACTAAACAGCTTCCAATGGGTAAAATTCTGGCCAACTATCTTTTTCTTGTTAATAAGCATTCTGGTTAAGTGGTATGTCCTCCCTTTACCAGTCACAGGATTGGTAATTTTAGGACAATTGACACTGCTTAACCCACTTCAGTATTAAATTATACCAGTCCCGTGATAAGTCCTTCTTTAACCAGTCACTTTTAGGTCAATTGACTCCTTATTTTCCATAGGACTACAACAACGAAGTTTATTAAGAACTTCATTAAGATCTGCCTTTCTGAATCGGCATTAGGGTTATATAGTTGCTACAAAAAGTCGACTTTACGACTTATATATATACACATTTAAATAGTCGAGTTTTTGACTTTGACCAGTAGCTTAGAGGTGCATGTTAAGTTCTACTTTTTGACAGGCTTCATATTTGCCTATTGCGTTATCAACTAAAGCAAAATTTACTTTTAAGCTAAGCATATGTAAGAAAGTCGAAAAGTCGAAAGCAAAAAAAAGAAAGAAAGTCGACTTCCAACTTCGGGAAACAGTTCAAGTAAACAAAATTTCTTTGCGAATCAAAAAATTTTCAGTGAAATGGCATCGATTTGTTAGTGTATATTTTTGCATATTTTGCTATAAATGCATATTTTTACATATTTTGCTTTAAATGCATATTTTTATTGCACATTTTAACTTATTTATTGCAGTTTTCTTCTAAATTCTATATGCAAACAGGGCTTAAAAGAAATAGAGTTTTGTGGTTTTTAAATGGATATTTTTCAATATAAATAACTGAAATTTTGTGGTAGTTGTGTGTTTAATATACGCTGCGTATGTTGCAGCGTATATATTAAACAATACAATTAACTTTAAAATTTAATTAAAATTCCTTAAAAACATGAAAAATAATTAATTTAAAGTGCTTTTTTTCACGTTTTTTGTTATTTTTCTTTGAAATTCAAAGTCCCAGTTCAGCGTTTTAGAAGACAGGCATGGATACGGCTTAGTTTATCTGAGCACATTGTGATATAAACTAGAAAATTAATACACAACAAAAGAATTCACATCGTTTCAACATGCACCGATCACAACCGTCGGCATTGAGCGGTTATTTGTTCATTTTTTTTTTTTTTGAGAACATTTACGTTTGAAATTATGAAAAAAAATCTTTTTTTTAACATTTGGTATTTGAAATTACAATTGGTGTATTTTGAACTTGATGTTTTTTGAATAACAAGTGAACATGGTATTGGTATGGATCTGAAAGTTGAAACCTATGAGCAAAAAAAATAAAATGAATGAAAAAACTCTAGTAAGTTTGAAGTAATTTTTTTCATTTTTTTACTTTTAAATGGCCAACAATTTTTTAGGTGAATACTTTTCAACGTGAAACTTAGCATGTCACATAGTTTTTAAGTATATCTAACCCTGTCCATTAATTCAAAAAACCTTGAGAAATAAGAGACATCTAAAACCAGTTCTAACATGTGTCGAAATCTTTTAAAATAGCTCATATTTGTTATTATTAGGCTTGTTTTTTCCATACATGTTACGAAATCACATACAAGATTTGACATTTTTATACAAATATATTAAAAGTGCTGTCAATCGTTTTTTTTTTTTCATTTCCATGTTAAGTGTGAGGCACAAAACAAGGCTATTGATACATTCATAGTTTGCAAATACACTCAAAAAGGTTTTACAGTAGAATCTACGGAAAATTACGGTTAAAAAACTGCAAAATCACCACTCTAAATCGCAACTGTTTTTTAATTTTTTTATTTACTGAAGAAAAACTTTCCATTTTCTAAAGGTTTACAACGATAAAAAAATCATTTGCAGGAACACTTATTAATTATATATCCTAGTCCGCCAATAGTTACAAGTTTGACAGTAGAATCTACTGAAAATAATAGTTACAAAAATTGTAAATTCAGCGACAATGGTAATTATCGTTAAAATAATTTAAAAATTTAGTTACTTTTAACTGTTCAAAAACAACTAACAAATGCGGTAAAAACAACTCAATTTTTACTACTGTTTTTTAACAGTTCTTTTTTCGATATTTTAAAAATATTTTTTAATAAAAGAAAAGTAATTCCAATATCCTATTTAAAATGCGAAGTTAAAATTCCAAACGGTACTCTAGTTATAGCGTTTTTATACAGTGGATATTGTTGCTAGATTTGTTCATCATAAAATCGTCCTATTTTACAGAAAAAAAATCGTCAAAGTCGTCATCATATTTAAAAAATCGTCAAAATAACAAATATTTTTTATAATTAGAATAGTTTTAATAAAAAAATAAAAGATAATAATTCACATTTCAAGAACTAACGTGCTACAGTTGTAATCGAACAAGTTTTTTTTTTGCACTTTTCTATCTTTAAACTTCGTGCTATTATACAACGATAGCACTTTACCTCTTGTACCGTTAATTACTTATACATAATTCAGTGAACAAAATTTCAGTAACAGAATTTTTAAATCCTAATTTTTTTTTACAAAATTTGAAAAGTCATTAACAATGTTATTTTCTTTAATAATTTGGACTTCCATTAACGAAATAAAATTTATTATCGAATTCAAATCGCTTTACATTTGATGACATAGTTTAATACAATAGACTCTGAAATCTTTGATTATTTCATGTTTTTTATTCATTTTGGTTTTGATATTTTTAAATATAAATTATTATTACCCAGTTAAAAATCAACATTTATCCATCCATTTATGAACATGTAAGAACTTATTCATGCTCATATATGATGTGATATAGGATACATATTTGTTCATAAGAGTGCGTATGTGATCATACGTGTAAATATTTTCTCAATTTTCGTTAATGTACACATATGACCATGTATGGAAATGTATAGACATGTATGATTATTTATTTTTTATTTTTTTAAAAGAGAAGCAACACTCAGGAAATACTTCCTATATTTAGTGTGTTGCTTTCTTTGGAAAGGGATATAGAGAGGGGGTATAGAGATGAAAGGTGGGGAAAGATGAAGGGCTTCAGACATGGCAACACTGTAATTGCGCGAGATGATAAGTCTTAGAACAGTTGTTGCTCGCCACCTGATGGAGAGTTGGCGAACTTATTGAAGCTTTTTTTTTTTGGTTCATAGCCCTGATTCATTATTTTACTTCGGTGGGGTTAATTGCTATGGGAACACCGAAGGTGGACATTGCGATACGTATGAGGGAAAGAAAAAACTCATACATATTATTTTGATGTTGCCGGCACCGGAGATTGAACCCGGGACCTTCTGTGTAAAAGTCCAACGCGCTAACCATTACACCACAACGCCCAGCATGAATTTGAATGGGAAATCTAGTTTAAAATTACTAGTGGCCGACCGAACAGTTAGCCAGAAAATGCATTTTAAATCATTATGGACAAATTTTGCGAATGGAAAAATGTTCATTGGGCTGATTAGATGCAATTTTTAGTGACAAACTTAAATAAAAGTCCGTAGTTAAACTGATCGGCCTCTGAAAGTTCGGCCAAATAGATTAGACAAATAAAAACAAAAAATCTAAAAATAGAATATTTGTGTTGTTAGTGTTGTCACTTCTGAGTATAATATACAATAACAGAAAAAGCTAATAGGAAAGAAAACTGCAATTTAGCTGCATTAGATTCGAGGCCATACTTGGGTGTGATCGCTAAACGGGCATGACTTGGTATTGCTACGTTTGTAATGTAACCGCAGGTTGTTGAAAAATGTATCATATAGAGACAATCTGACAATTATAAGACACAAATAATAATACAATTTAAATGGAAAATCACTGATGAGCCTGTCCATAAAAGGGCAAAAACTAGTCTAGTCTGATTTAAAAATTAATAATGTTTATAATTTTTAGATAAAAACGTTTATTCTTATTCTTAACCTCAACATTTCTAAATTGAAAATAGTTCAGCTGCCGAACTTTCTACTTTATAGCTCAACTTTGTCATTTTCGTTAAATTTTATACACAAAATCAAATTAAATCGACTCAACCAACATGTTTACAATACCAAAATTGATCCTCATTGCCTCTAGATACCAAATAACAGACCAAATATAGTTTTTTGACTGAACAGAACTCGGACACTTATAATTACGTTATATAACCAGGGTTTTACTAAAGTTGAAACTAGATTCCGGGCATGAAGTAAATCCGCTTTTAAGTTTAAAAGCATTTTCAATCTGTTTGCTGCCATAATTCGATTTTCTTATTAAAATCCTTTAAGTATTTTTGGTAACCCTTAAATAATCTTAAAAAACATAAATATAGCATTTCCATTCAAAGTTTACATTAAATTGATTATTTAAAATAAAGTTTTCCTAAGGTTAAACAATAAAAAGTTTTTTTTTTGTATAAATTATTTAAATAGAATTCCAATCTAAGAATCGACCTTGTGTGGAAAAAGGTTCAAAAACTCACGTACGCCAGTTTTCTGTCTGTCTATTGGTGCTTATATATATATAAAGGGTCCGCCATCTAACGTTTTTTTTTTTCAACTAGTGCTTATTTCGTGAATGGCAACACTTAGCTCATGTCTGATTTAACAGATAATTAGTTTTATCCTTCCGCTGAACGAATATGGTTGTGTATACGCTTGAACAACGCTGGGAAATATTGCGACATTACTTTGAAAATGATGGTAATGTTGCAGAATGTGTGCGATAATTGCGTACGGATGGAAGAAGAGAAGCACCGTCAGCTCCGTATGTTCGTTATCTTGTGAAAAAAGTGAAAAAAACTGGCATCCTCATCGATAAACCAAAGCGTGAAAAGCCAAAACAGTGCGTACACCCGAGAATATTGCTGCTGTGGCAGAAAGCGTGCGTGAAGCGCCATCAACATCAATTCACCGATAATGTGCTTAAAAATTGGACCGATCGTGTAGGCTACTGCATGGCCAGCCGGCAGCCATTTTAATGAAATTATTTTCCATTATTAACCGAAAGGATTGTACTTTCAAATAAAAAAAAGAAATTTGAGAAAATATTCAGTAGTTTTTTTTTATAACATTTTCAAAAAAAAAAGTTATTTGGCGGACCCTTTATATTATTAGTATTAAGTAAATATGAAAAATAAAAACAACATTTGTTATTAAACATTTAAAGTCTAAAATAAAGTGTCAATAAACTTCCCGATTATATCCTTGTTAAAGTCATTTAACAACCAAATAGAAAAGAAAAAACAAAACCAAAAAAAACATATTTCCCCTACTGTCAAACAGTTTAGTTGAAAATATGTTAGGGTGGTTTAAAAATCAAATCAAGTTTTTAGAATTTAGGTGTTTTTGCCGAAAATCAACTGCTATTTCATAACTGAGTCCACTGTTCTAATGTTTTCGAGTATAAAAAGGTGACCCAGGCCTTTAAAATAAAATCTCAGTTTGTGGCTTTACCGAAATTTCTTAATTATACACTGTTTTAAAAAAAATACTGATTTCAATGTATTGAAATTTAAGAAGACTATGCTGAGATATAAAAATTATTCAAAAATTATTATGTATGAGCAATTTCAAAAGCTTTAGACACTGAGGAAACTATTTTCAAAATATGTCGGGTTTAAGTTTGAAGCAAATTAAAACTATTAAAATTACAGTTGTTGCTTAGATTTAATTAATTTGTGACATTTCAAAATATTTATTACTCTACCAAAGAATATTTTGTCATATATAGAACTTAAAATTTTCGAAAACACGAATTTTTGCCGGTCTTATGGTATTTAATTGGGTTTAGGGTTACTTTTTTGCAGGAAATCATGTGAAACACTTAACGTGTTTACTCTCTTTAGATTTTTTTATTTCACATTTCTATATCCGATTAAAAAAATTGATATGATAATCATACGTAATTAATATGTGTCCTTTATACAGTTCTATCCGAGAAATGGGCCCATATAATTATATAAGTTTGCGTTACTTTAGGTCTAATTTGATACTACGAGTTTAAATTACATCCGAATAATGGCGCGATACAATTTAATCAGATTTTTATATAATGGTATAAAATTACCCAGGCATAAAAATACAATCGGCAAAGCGTCGGTGACGGTTGGTTATGCGTTGGCAGAACTTGGGGTTAACAATATTGTCAGTACTGTCATGTTATATTATTTATTTATTTATATATTTAAGTCTACGAGATAAATCCCTACAGACAATCTTCTTGAATACAATAAACTACAATAGTGTTTAAAATCTAAGTATTTAGGAACAATATTATATTGCGTTTAATTAAGTTAATATTTGTGGAAAAATCTATAAAATTATAAAATTTATTAAAGTCGTCGCATAATCTTCTGAAAGGATCAGCATTAGCATAGTTTACGTGAAAGTAATCAATATATAATGGACTAAAGTAACGTGATGGACGTTGAGGAACGTTAAATGTAAGATTGTTCACCAAAAATTCAGAGCAAACGTCGCCATTTATCAGCTTGATTAAGAATGTTACATTTAGCATTTTTCTGCGGCTAATTAATGAAGGTAATTTAATTTGAGCTAACCTTGATTTATATGAAGGAAGATTAGTAGGATCAGGAAAAAGATTTCGTAAGCAAAAAATAAAAAATTGTTTTTGAACAGACTCAATAAGATTACTGTTAACGTCGTAATACGGATCCCAGACAACGCAGTAGTATTCCAAAATTGGTCTAACAAGAGACGTATACAATTGTTTTGGAATGCTTGTATCAGTAAATTCTTTAGCCCAACCAGTGTTACCATGTATTTTTTTCAAAAAACTGTAAAAAAAACTGTTTTTTTTTTAAATAAAAAAGAGTAGAAAAAACAGTTAATATGTGCATTTTGAATTCAATTGCATTTTATTTAAACATAAAAAAACATTAAACACATAACATAAAGCATTTTATATACACAGAAAAAAAAAAACTTATTTGTTGTAGACCAACTAAACACAACACAAGAAAAACGAAAACAGACAGAAACAAAATGACATTTCAGCGTGTCAACACAAACAAATGCTAAAAAAGGAATTAAAACTTACTAAACTATTGAAACATTTTGTGCAGGTAAACTGTTAAAAACTGTAAAAACTGGAAAAAAAAGGCTGAAATTAAACAAAAACTGTTTTATTTTCATGAAAAACTGGAAAAACTGTTACGCATCCTAAAAAACTGGAAAAAACAGTTAAAACTGGCAACATGGTAACACTGAGCCCAACGTTTAATAAAGGCAATTATCACACGAGCTTTATTAGATGCCATAGTAATATGTTGAGTAAATGTCAGTTTTGTGTCCAGTAAAACACCAAGATCAAGAAAAACATTTACGAACTCCAACTGATGTTCACCAAGAAAATATTGACCAAGATCTCCAGAATTTCTAGAAAAAACGCATGTACTTGCATTTACTTAAATTCAAATCCAATAAATTAATTGAACAACATTTATAAATAGAGAAAATAAAATTGGACCAATGTGGCTGCCTTGCGGTACCCCAGAATTTACAATTATTTTCTTAGATGAGGTATTATTAA